>LBNU01039002.1:3197-15918 GCA_014162995.1 Artemisia annua
TTTTTTTTTTTTTTTTTTATTTTGTACAACGGCAACTAAGTATCTCAAAATATATACAATATCGTCAGGCTTATATGCATTCAAGACAATATCGTCAGGCTTATATGCATTCAAGACGATTATATGATAGGAGCTACACAACATATTCAATTTATATGTGTGAGTTGTGAAATACAGGATACTTAGCTTGTGTGTTAAACCATAAGATTTAATGTATATATAAAGAGGAGAGTTAGTTTACATACCAAACTTTTCTTACATACGAAGGGACTTATCCCCACCATCCATCTAAAAAGAAATCAATGGTTGAGATTAAAAACATTTTAATATTTCACACATTTTTTATAATTTAAATATCTCTTAAACCGTTAATCGTTAAGCGGAAATAATTACACAATCGCGACGAGCATTTAATTATCTTTCTATAGACGGGCACTTTGATATATACTTTCGACAAAAAAGATTTTTTAGTTTTTTTCACATTTTTTTTCGTGGCCCAAAAAATCACATGTGATATTAGTGCAATATCACATGTGAATTTTTCGGCCATGAAAAAAACGTGAAAAAAATGAAAAAAAAATTGTCGAAAATATATCAAAGTGTCTATCTAGAAAGATAATTAAATGTTCGTCGTAACGGTATATTTTTTTTCGCTTAACGATTAACGGTTTGAAATATATTAATATTTGAAAAAAAAGGATGAAGTGTATTTTTTAAATTATTGAAATTAATCTCATCCATTAGATCAAATAAAGATAAAGGGTGTAGATTGTAAAAAAAGTTTTGTTTTCAAATGATCTTTGTTCATGTATAAATCCTAAACTACGCAACAAGCTTTTAGAGGCAATCAATTAGACTGTTACATGCACTAAAACAATAACATATCTGCCCCAAATGATTTATATTATTTTCTAAGCTAAATATAAGGAACAAGGAAGAAGGCGCCCGCTGCGTTGCAGCGGGTAATTTTGTGTTCATTTCCATATTTAGAAAAAGGCGTTAGGAAGGACTAAAATATGTTTGACAATAATAAGATAACCCAGATTAGTTACCTTTTAATAAGGTACGAATTTACATATGAATAATTGAAAGAAAAAAGGGCCCTTATCAAAGAGTACTGATGGGCATCCTTGTTTATTCCATGTGGCAGCAAACTTTATTCTAAGGTGTCTCGTCATGGAGTTATCAAAAAGTTCCTTCATTGTTGAGCTCTTGCATTTGAGGAGCCGTAGGTGCTAACGAAGACCTGATAGTATACAACAACAAATGATAAGTATTACAGTATAAAAATGATCAGCTATTACATATTTAGACTGACTCTTGCACTGCATGTGTTATAAAATTAGTATTTACGTTATAATCTACAATGTGTTGCGTTACTTTTACCCAACAGCTCCGATCAAGTTACGCTTTTTTCTGTAATATTAACTAAACTTTATAGCGTGACTAATAATTTTACTAAAGACACGTACATGTGTTATGAAGCAAGTTACCTGTTATATTTTCGGTATCAAAAGGATCTGCATCTTTACATGTCATTGTAGCAGTCACATTTGTGCCCAGCATGTTTGTGCATCATCGGTAGTAGCTGCATTTTGAAAAAGAAAAAAATAAATGTGTAGTAATACCTAAGTAGATATACTTAGGTATCACTACACATTTTTATATTTGCATATTTGATTGGCAGAAGCAACAGAACCTTCGTCTGCATTGCTTCATATATTCTGGGCATTCTTGTTTTCTACGTAAAGCGACACACTCCCCTCTAGGCTGTGTTTTTAATCTCTTCATCCCGAAAAAGTGACACGCAATGGTAACACACATTGTTACAATCTCCTAAGTAGATATATATACTCCAACAGAAACCCGCGTGAACTCTGCTACTCTTTTCAGGCCCTGCTTTAACACCAGTAATAAAAGCAATTCAGAAAAAATTAAAATAACTTAAAACGATCGGTCGGATCCCGTATACATCGATCCAACAACATAAAAACTAATGACTCCGCTAACATTAGGTAGCCAAAAAAATTTGTTTGTTATCGGCATCTGAGAACACATAATCCTTTTGCTCTTTTTTTGCTATATGTAACAACACGTTGGAAATTGCAAATCATTAATATAACCAAACCCAGCTCTTACAAGTTATACCAACAAACGGTCGACCATAGTTTAGGCGGTCAGTTTTAAAATTTATGACTACTGATATTTGTTTCTAACATGTACTTACATGACCCTCATGGCCACATTAGCTTATTCGTCGGTGTTATAGTTCACAAAACCAAAACCCCTGTACCTCGCATCCAAACACTCCAGCCGCCGGATGCCTACTTTTGAGCTTCAAAATGTGTCTGGTTATTTTCTAACTGATGTTTTCTTTTTTTGAATTGCAAAACAATATTCCCAACTTTATCTGATACGATCTCCGCAGTCATATATAATCTACTTAAAACTATGATCCTAATAAAGGATAAAAGTAATAAACAGAAGATATTAATACATACCTAGTAAGTGAGCAACTTTCAACGCCCAAAGCAAAAGCCGAAACCAAATTATCGTAATCCAAACCAAGAACTGTCTGTGATTTTTTGGCCCTGCTACCCGTCTCGTGAACAATAAGTTTAGCGAACTAACCATATCAAAACATCAGCTCAAACAAACATCCCCTTGAAAGTCGGTTTTTTTCTATACCTGAACCAAAAATTATCGAATACCCATTTCATGTTTTAACTGATTCAAATTTTTGCAAAATACAATAATTTATCAATATTGTAATGCGTCTTTCAGTCTTTGTGGCAAGTCTTCCAAGAATACATTCGCACAAAGCTCTTGGTGCACCAGCTGATCAAAATTCAGCATAAAATAAGCTAATCCAAACACCCCTTAACATCAGTTAATATAATTAAGGTGACGTTAGAGAGGGCTAATATAAACTCCGTACGGCTATGCTTATACCTTATATAATTAAGCACTAAAGAAGTCACCAGGAGTGCTTACTACTGATTTTAAGGTTTTGGAATGCAAATATAAGCATGTTTATATGACTATAAGCAGTAATAGAACTTGAAAACTGTTACACCATACCCATAATGATTCATGTTAACAAACCAAACGGCTTGTTACTTTACTTCAAGTATTCTTGCATTTATTACATTATAAGCAAGGAAAACTTACAAAGAAAATAGGAGCAGCCACCCCAAATGATTTTGCAGCACTTCGCACTCATCATATTTTCTCCCCGGGTCATTCGATAGAAAAAAGAAGAAACTACACGAAACAGTTTGCAATATATCAGTAAAGGCGAAGTATCACTACACCTTGATCGATATCCATAGGAAAATTATACTAAAACACAATCCCTAACAAATTAAAGTTAAAAACCATTGAAGAAACAAAATGCTTGTTTCTAAAAGCTCCAAATACAAACAAATCTTAGCCCAACCAACTTCAATGGTACAACTATCTAACCACCCGATAGCCAAAATATGAGCATACAATTTACGCGTTAATTAGCCCTTAAATATGTTAAGAACAAATAATAGCCCTCAAATGTAATCAGTATATGAATAAACTCCTCAATATAAACACCTTACTGAAAGCTGTAGTAATTTATTAAGATAAAAGAGACTGATGGTGTATCCCAGCCGCCGGCTTATTTCAACGATTTCTTCTTCAAACCTTGACTCCTAAAAGCCATAAAGTAAGCATCTTTAACAAAAAATAAAACATACCCAGTAACTTAAAACTAATAAGGAGCTAAGACTAAGTGAAAAGAAATGTTTTTTTACCTTTGCAAGATGACTGAGATGTTCCAAAGACGTCACGCTGCATACAATCACACAACTTAGGATAAATCGGTTCACGGTAAAAAGAAATCTTTATAAACATGAGTAAATTAAAATCTTCCCCAACTATTAACATAAAGCTGCAGATTTGAAGTCAATCATGATTGCATACATCTTCGTATGTGGAAATTTGATACCGATAAAGATGAGATCGCTATTGTGGCGTTGGAGATGAAGGGCGGTGGAGTTGATAAGGTAAGGTATAGTTATCCACTGAGTAAACAGTATTTTATTAACCTGTGGAAATATTTTTTTACAAAAGGGCTGCATGGCAGGCTAAAGCTAGTCCAAAGAAGCCCAAACAATAAAATATTATTCCATGCACATCAACCGGTTTAGTATATATAGAGAATAGTTGTAACATTTTCCCATATGAAAGCTAGCTTTGATAATACCTTGACCCATTTAAAAGAGCGTGACTTGTCACAGTTCAGACGGAAATATACTATTTACCTAGACAAAACATATCGACACTGACGAAAGTTTTTCATAACAAATTAAAGCAAGTATTAAAAAAGTTGCTATGTTTTCTTAGGCTCCATTTTTTTTAAATTTTAGATAGGAGGTTGAAGTTTAAATAGGAGTGTCCATTATCAACACTTGATAAGCCCGATCATATGCTCAGGCCGCATATGGCCTAGGAAAACCTCTCAGACCGTGTAGCATACAAGCATGGGAGAGTGATGTGTCGTTGTGTGTAGGTAATATTTGTATTCAAGTTTTACTATTTATATTTTGCCGACTTTACCTATAAGAAACACTAACGGGCAATTACCCGATCGACGGTAGATTAGCTGGTAAGTGGGGTGTGTCGATCACTAAGCAGAAACACAGATTATAAAGAAGAGGTCAAGCCGATAGTAAGGAAATAGTATTAACCAAGTTAATAAAATAAAATGCTAGATTTGTTTACGTGTTATAATGATGATACTCACTTCGTTGGTGGTTTTCTTATGTAAGCTAGGCGGTACTTCTTCCTAAACTCTAAGTTCTACATAGATTAATCCTGTCACAATTAACCGAAACCCGCATAAAGTCTAACTGGTTGATTATAATTTATCCGCTATACGATATCACTACCAAGGTGAACAACGAGTGCTTTATTACAAATTCATGCATGCCCTAACCTTATACCTAGTAGCCTAATGTTCATAGCGCTATTGATCATCTAGTCATAAAGCCAAGTAATATGTGACTCTCCCGAAATAATGATCATCATCCACTTTATGCTATCGCAAATTAAGGACTATCAATGAATCAAGAATAAGTTGAATGATAGATCTAACATATGCACAAACATGTATGAAGTGATAAACATAATCGACATGCAATGAATGAGTAAGCAATCCAAATAAACAAATCAAAGCATCAAATAATCATAACTTGACTAATACCTACAGGTATTAGCCCATAATCTCAGTAACCATACACAGTATCATATTTAGAACGATTAAAGTATAAATCATAAAGGAAAAATACGCTAACCGAACGATTATAGCATAGTATAACGATTACAAGAGTTCTCTAATGGAATTATAGCACTAGTAGGACCTTCTTGGTCTTCTTTAGTCTTCTGGTTTCGTACTTGGTGGTTAAAAGCTCTCTTAAAACCGGAATTTAGGTTTTCTATTTATAGTTTTCGAATACGGTCGGTATGGCGTATTAGATTACCCAATACGGCGTATCTAGATAACTTCGTGTAGGATCCAAGATTAATATATTCTAGAATATCCGTACACCGCCTTCCATATACGGTGTATTATAAAGATGAATACGGTGTATCATTATCTTGGATATCTGGTGAAGTCTTTGCGATGAATACGACGTATCTTCATAATGTAATACGGCGTATATGGACTAAAATAAGTTTGTTCTTCTTGTTGACCAAAGTTTCATATACAGCGTATCTTGACTAAAATAACTAACAAATAGATTAAGTCCATACAAGTGTGGTTAACTGCTTCCCGACCTTCCCTTGAAAAAGACACAAATCATAGACTAACTCACGCTTTAAAACATAAACTCACGCTTTAATTGGTAGACATGAATTAGACTCACTCATATCTTAATCATAAAATAAAGCTTAGTTGGCGTTCCCATAACGGCCAACTCCCTTGCAATCCTTAATTATAATACAACAAATAATGGTGATATCAACCACTAATACATAACTTTAGATCATTGGTTTATACTACGTACCAACGAATAATCGATTAGCTCAAAATATAAAATCGGTTAAGTTTAGACAAACCGTATCTCACAATCGCTATTTTCTTTTCATTTTTTTCTTTTTTTTAATCAATAACTAACTAATGGTGTAAAATTTCACTACTTCACCATAATAATAAATCTATAATTTTTTCATACATTTCAAAACTTCATATTTTAAAAGTAATAGTGATAGTAGTAAACACATGAAAATCAAAAATAACTACTATCACATTCCTAATTGTGATGTGCAATTCCTTACCTAACCAAAGATAAGAAACACACACGAACACCGGAAATACACGCTTTACAAAATCAACTAACCACAGACTTTAATCTACAGGGTAGGCTAAAGTGTATAGGTGTGACGAAACAATTTAAACATTGGTCTAAGAAATGAAAGGAATGGCTCTGAGGGTTTTTCTAGGGGTATCTTACTCTAAAAATGAGAGTAACAAATGGGTTTATATGGAGATTAACTAACCAATGTAGTTAGTAAATATAACATAAGTTAGATAATACTCATTTATGGTGGTCTCGAATAGTATACCAATAATACTCATTATGGTGGTCTCGAATAGTATACCAAGCCAAGTTTTAAAGTTTACTACAAGTCACCGACACACTCATTTTATGCGTACGGGTTATGCAACTTTGATTTCACAAAAACGTGCCTTTTTTATTTTATTTTATTTATTATTATTATTATTATTATTATTTTTTAATTTTAGGCATATTTTTGAAAAATTAAGGACAAGTAACGTTCTAATTCTTCATCCCCCACTTAAGATAAACAACGTCCTCATTGTGTAAATATAAATTTAGAAACATGAAATAGAAAGAATTAGAACGGGAAACTCCGCTGAGGTTTGCTCGGTATGATCCTCCCTTATGTGTATGCGAGCAACTTTTTCTGTGTGTAATGGCGTCTGGATGTTTGCATGGATACAACACACAGAAAATACATGCTATATGTGAACCATATCATCCTTCGTATTCTGAGTACTCAACCTGTGTTAATATGTATGAAAATCACAGCTGAAAATCATGGTTAGTAAAAAATAAAATAAAAATAAAACTGAAAATCATCAGGTCAGTCGATACGCCGTATCCATGGGATTGGATACACCATATCGAGCCTATAATTAAAAATAAAATAAATTATGGGTCAGAAGTTGATCCGCTGTATCCAAAACCTGGGCAAGCAATATCAAAACAACTGGCAGAAAGTTTCAAAGTGCAGAAAAATAAAAAGATAGATATAACCCGTACAGTCGATACGTCGTATCCTTTTTATGGGATAGGCCGTATCGATGTCCAGGTCTGACAGACTCGATAACAAAAGCAGAAATAACAATTC
The DNA here is from genome assembly GCA_014162995.1 of Artemisia annua. Taxonomy (NCBI): domain Eukaryota; kingdom Viridiplantae; phylum Streptophyta; class Magnoliopsida; order Asterales; family Asteraceae; genus Artemisia; species Artemisia annua. Next base: position 10,608 of record LBNU01039002.1, read on the forward strand.
CAGGTTGTCTCCTGGTAAGCACTTTTCTTTATTCTAGAGTCTTCAAGTTAGACTCATTTTCAGCTTCCAATCCATCTCGTGCATGCTGACGTGTCCGTGTGTGAGTCATTCAATCATTTTCTCATCTCGGATATATTCGGGCCCCAAACTCAACATCCCATTATTGAAACTCTTTAGCTTTTGGTACGGATACTTGATTTCGTTCTGCTCATCCTTTTTATCAACAATGAGAATATGCCACATTTTATTACATTTAATGTTAGAGAGATGCTAATTTGGGTGTGCACGAGGCATTTGACATGTAACACTATCATTGCCATTATGCAAGGTGATAACTCCTTTAAACCTCTTTGCATCAACAGTAGCTTCCTTACAAAATGGCTTTCCAACAAAGACATCATCCATATCCTTGTCGCGATAAGCATCCATATTTTCCACGACGGTAAAATCTGTGACAATTAAAAAAATTTCCAACAAAAATAGGCACATTAATAAAAGTTTTAACCACATTGTTCCCTTTATACTCGACGTTCTTTTTCATAATTGAATTATAAAAATCTTTTGACATTACATTGTGTAGAAACGTAGAGGGGGTGAATACGTTCCTCTTTAAAACTTAAAATGTTTCGTATCAAATTTCCGATCAAGCGTGACTAAATATGAATAGTTGTTATGTCACTCATAACAAGCCATCACATAAGCATGACACGAGGTTTAACCGTTTCTAAGTTAATTCTGATTACATAGGGGACGATCCCTAATATACAACGACGGTCCTTTAAATGTCGGGGACTGTCCCTGTATAAAGGACCGCCACCATTGGGCATGTCAATTACGTTTGATTAAGTTTTCTTATGTTTTGTGTTTCTAAGATAACTAGTTGATATCACAAGCATATACACACCAAGCCACATAAACATAAATGCAATGCAAGTATAGAAAGTAAAGAGAAAGGAAGAGAAAACGCAAACTGGACACGATGATTTATAGTGGTTCGGCACGAAGCACCTCTTCGTCCTACTCCACTCTCCGAGTACCACACTCGAGAGTTACTTCACTAATCGACACGCTCCCTTTAGGCGGAACAAACCGTACACAAGCTTACACCAAGTTTAACGACACTAAGCGGAATGTCGAGTCCTAATCCTAGCTAGAACCAATCTACACAAAGGCCCACGTGGCCACACGAACAAGCACTCATGTCCCACTTAGATCGATACACGATCCAAGCCTTCACACGAACGAGCACTCCCGTTCACTTGAATCTTCACCCGACTCAAGCCTTCACACAAGTCACACTTGGATCATCACCCGATCCAAGCCTTCACACTAGGACACCACACACCATACAATAATTACATGAACTAATCTAGTTACAAGACTTCTTGGATCTACATCACCATCCAAGTTCACACAAATAACCCTATCCTCGACTCACACACAAGTCGGAAACATTGACAATATTTACAGAACCTATCACCGTAACACTTGTTACGTTTGTGTGTGGACACCTATAACATCTTGAGTCTTCATCTATGTTGAGAGTACTTCTCTTACCCATGAGGTAGAGGAAAAAGAAAATCATGACACTAGTTACGTTGGTGTGTGGACTCAATAACACTTCGATTCTTGACGACTTCGAGTGTTCTTCTCTTGCATATGATGTAGTGGATGACGGGATCACTTATAAACAAATACCAAAGAGTTATAGTGATCAAAGATGAAAAAGGAAAGACCAGGAAATTTTTGTGCAAAGAGGATTGGTTTTTCTGATGAAAATGAGTCAGTATTTATAGACTGCTCGAGGAGCGTGGACGGTCCCTTAAAGTTACCACGGTCCCACGGTCCCTTATATTTAAGTGATCGTCCTGACAGTTTTGTCCTTTTGTTGTAAAATGTTACCTAGTGAAATTTTATCTGATTTGGGCAGGAAATGAGGCCGTTTGGACATTTTGAAATTCAAATTTCAAATTATTTTTCTTATTAAAACATTTCTTTATAAATAAAAAAATAATTTGTCTAATTTATTTTTGTAAAAATGTTTTGTCACATTTATAAAAATGTGAGGTTTAAGGACAAAAAGGATTCTCTTTGATCACTTAACAAAGTTGGTAAAGTGCTTGTTCATACCTTATGAACGAGTAACTCATGCACTTTATGTTATGTATTAGAAGTTACCCATTTGTCATCATTAAAACATGAAGACATTGTATAGATTAAATGTCATAACGTTTGCACTAACACATTGATTGGAAGAATAGGGAAAAAGTTGGCGTTAACATGTTTGAAACCTATCATACATTGAAATTGAAGATTATAATCACAATCAATATGGATTTTTCTACCATAATCAGAAAAAATATCCCTCAACCTCTCCAGAGTTTCTAGCACTAATAACATAAATCCTAGGGAAATCCACAATTTCTCCATCCTTAATTTCTGGTTCTAAATCCTCCATGACTTGATCATTAAGCTCTTATGGTACATTTATATCATTTAGTTCAATATAATCTCCATCATATGGGTCAAGTGATCTATTCTAGACCAAAGTCTCTCCCATTAGCCTAGCTTCTAAGTCAAGTTCCTTTCGTCTTAATCCTATCACATAAACACTCTTAATAATGCCTTTAATAGGATCATCACTCTTAAAAACTAATTTGTCAAGATATTTTTCTTTCAAACACATCAATCTTAGTGTGAGCAATAGACAAGAAAGGTCTTACAAGGATCAATGGAATTTTGATATCCTCAGGCATATCTAAAACAACCAAGTCTACGGGAAAAACAAATTTTTCAATTTTAACCAAAACATTCTCAGCAATACCCTCGGGATGTTTCACAGTCTTATCAGTCAATTCAATGATTAGTTTAGTGGGTCTGATTTACCTAAACCTAAAGTGGTAAAGGTTGAATAAGGCATGACACTAACACTAGCTCCTAAATCAGCTAAGGCTTTATTGAAAGATAAATCATTAATACTACAAGGTAAAGTAAACTCCCTGGGTCTTTCTCATTATGAGGCAAAGCATTCTGATCAACTGAAGAGCATTCTTTATTCATGGTAGCTTTGATCTCCTCTTCTATCATTGACTTCTCTTTGAGTTATCTTCTTAAACTTATGGAAGAGTTAAAGAAGAATTTTGGCTTTTCAGCATTAGCAGCATCCAACAAATGTCCAGAAAAAGGCACAGTAGATAAAGTTTCTTCAGTAGTGGTGATTGCCTTGACATGATCTCTTGGGTTGGTCTCAGTTGAGCCAGGTAGGCTTCCATATCCCCTTTCTTGAAGTACCTTGCTTTTTTGACCAATTTGATGTTCCAACACCTTGATCGAAGCTCCTTAATTTCTGATGGAAGCATCTATTGAAGAACAAATTTCTTTGATCAAAGCAGAGTTTTCTTCATGTCTTTTTGCAGCGCCAGCCATGAATTGCTTCATATATTCTTCCAAAGTTAGGGTTCTTTCTTGATACGATGAATTTCCACTTTCCCTTTGGAAGTAACTTGGTGCAGCTGCTCTAAACTTTCATGATGGCTGAAATGGCACTCTAAATTGAGTGTATTATGCTTCTTCAAGTGTCCCTCCTTCCTTCTTAGACGGATAATCCTTAGTGTAATGAGGTCCATTACACAATTCACAACCAACTTGAGCCGCATACACTTTTTCATTCACCTTCTTGAGTTTTCTACTAAGGTTATTCAGCTGAGCTTGAATATCAACATATCCATCAGAAGTATCATTGCTTTGACCCCTAGTAGAGGTACCATCATGCCACTTTTGAGAATGATCAGTCATTTCTTGGATGACTTTCCTAGCATTGACTGCACTCATCTGAGGTACAACACCCTTAGAATTCAGAATCTGTCGAGTAGGCACATCCAAACCCTGATAAAACAAAATCACCTCCTGCATACGAGTCAAATAATGTTGAGGATATTTCAATAAAAGATCCTTGAATCGTTCCCAAGTCTGATAAAGAGTTTCATCGGGCTCTTGCTTGAAGTTATTGATCACCTCCATCTTCTTAGCCGTACGAGTATGTGGGCAATATTTCTTAGAAAATTTCTGCTTAAGGTCTTCCCATTTAGTAATTGAACCAGCCGGTTCATTCTTTAGCCACCTGTTAGCAGCTCCTGTAAGTGAAATAGGGGAAACACGAAGCATTAGTTGGTCAATATTCATATCAAGAGTTGTGAATAAATCGGATATCCCGAGAATCCGTTCGATATGCTCATTTGCATCTTCATGCTCTGATCCACTGAAAGTGTTGTCACGTAACTCTTTGAGAAACTGGCGCTTCAACTCAAATTTGGCCTTATCATCAAACTTAGGCCTAGCAACACCTAAACTATAGTCATCTTGGGTCTTAGTCATATACTCCTCTATAGTTGGGTCCGTCATTGTTTCTGTGATTTCTTTTTCAAACTGAGTCTCTAGATCAGAAAAGTAATATAATCCTAACGAATTCGAACAATCAAGGCTTGTGGTCTTGTGATGACATCAAATAACGACATATTATTAGCATCATGTATCCTATGTATATTGCTTGTTTTATATCACTTTATATGAGATTTGATATTTAATCGTTTACTTTTGTAATTCTCAGTTATAAACAAGCAATTGGTGAAAGTTAGCTATTTTGGACGAAAACTGGAGCAAAATGAATCAAGTTGGGAAAGTCTACTGAACTGAAGGAAGATGTGCCGTATCATTNAATTTACCTAAACCTAAAGTGGTAAAGGTTGAATAAGGCATGACACTAACACTAGCTCCTAAATCAGCTAAGGTTTTATTGAAAGATAAATCATTAATACTACAAGGTAAAGTGTTAGCATCGTATTTTTATATTATGAAGTGTCGGTCATTATATCCTTGAATCGTGTAATAGGTTGCGTAAGAAAGTATTTCAAAGTTGTTTGTTCATGTTTATTAGAAAGATAGAACTACAAGGGCTAAACTTGTATAAGCATGAAAGCTAACATGCCTAGCTCTATATTAAGAATTGTAAACCTCATTTGTGAGGTTGGTTGATCATTTGGTAATAACATAGCTTATATTTCACACACTTGATCCTCCCATCTCTCTCTCTACATCTCTCTACATCTCTCTTTCTCTCTCTAGATTTAGGTGAAGAAGGTCGTGATTTAGGTTGTTTCCGGGCTCATACAAGTGGTATCAATCGCCAAGGGATAGATTTAGGTTGGTTTAGATTTAGTTTTGATTGGTTTTTGGGTTGTTTGGTATTATTTGGTTCGTTTTGGTTTTTTTTTTGGTACGAATGGTTTCTTTCTTTACAAGTTAACTTTGGTTT
>LBNU01039003.1:0-34744 GCA_014162995.1 Artemisia annua
AAGATGTGATCTGAATACACGCCATAGTCGAAGTTATTTGAAATTGGTCCACTTTCCAAAGAAATATTTTGATTACGTCTAAGTACATCATACGAAATTGATACATAGATTATGGTATTGGTATTTGTACATATCACAGGTAGCAAACCCCTGTTGTGTGATGGTCAATAGAAACTTATTGTGCATCATTCACCACGGACACACTTTTTCCGCCGAGGCATTACTCCACCGATGATGTTGTTCATGCTGTACTTAAATACACTTTCTACCGAGCACTCTCTCTCACCCTAAGTTTAGGAAACCTCCTTATCCATTAAGTAAGGGTAGATGTCATGGCTCGTGCGGTCGACAAGAAACAAGCGCTTCCTTTGGAGTCACCCACGCGTTTGTGGTGTTTTGTTTGTTGGTTTGTTGAGTTTTATTGTGTTGTCCGTATGTATGTATGATTTCGTGTTATGATTCCATGATTCAAACTAACTTGTGAATAATGCTTATTTGTTTCTTAATTCGTCTTACACATATAAGAGGTATTTCAAGCTAAGTGTAAGTGGAAACTAAATCGGTTTATAAAGAACGAATGAAGCATGAATCATAACAAGTAAATTTAACATACATATTAGAGGAGTGTTTTGGCCAGTGGACTCTATGACTATTATCCGAGAGTCATAATGAGATTATTGCAGATGTCCGAAAGTGCTATACCGGCATCTATATGGACTTTTCGATAGAGATCCACCAAAACGTGTAACTTGAGGCGATACACATCTGTCAGCTCATCTACGGCGTAGATCTAACACCTGCCACGGCGTTCTCAGGTCTACGCATTATACTCATGGCGAATTTTTATCTGAGATACGCGATTTGATTGGGCGCGGAAACCTATATACAACAAAGGTCATTATGTCAATGTCGTATAACATTATGATCTACAGTACTCGCGCAGAAGAATCTACTAAACTTATTGGCTTCTGTCTACAAACAACAGTGATTAGCAATGCTATAGTTATCTCCCCAGTGGGGATTCTGAAAACTATATAAACGGCCGATTTTAAAATTGAAATTACGGGGCGGGCTAATTGAATTTGGACAAAACACAGCCTCAAATTATTGATGATTGCTTTAGTTGGATACAGGGAACGAATATCTATGTAGACGTACGTTGAAAACCACAATGCGGAAGACGGAACACTTAAACCTATACATAAGTTCCAATGATCATTTCACAGTCTACATCTCGAAACGATCACGTAGGAAGGACCTATTGATTGTATATGTCGATAATCTACATCTTAGATATTGACTTATTTACACTTCTATTTGATACTGAACATCATGGTGCGAGGCCAATGTTACCTCGGTTTAACTCTACTTTGAGATGAAACATAAGGTGTGGTTAAAAATATATCAAAATGTTGGCGACACTTGTAGAATACAAATTTATATCGACCTTTGATGTTCTGACCAGTTTGTATACACAAAAAATTTTAGCAAGGTAACCATTAATATTCATATATATAGTAAAGTGTAGCACGTGTGCGAACGTTAGGAGAAAGCTGAAAACATTAATCGTTGTTGTGTTAGTGGACTAATACTAATACGGGACTCAACGGTTAGCACGGAAAACGGCTCAATCAATGTCGTTACATGAAACTACACTTGGGTACGACATATATAAACTCTAACTATAAAAGCTGTCAAAATATTAAGTTTATATCTATTTAAAAACGTGCTTTTTATAATCGTTATACGTCCGTTTACTTCGTTCTTTTATATCCACACTTTCGTGTAAACAAATACTAACATGTTTTAGAGACCGGGTCCCTAGGTTTCGCCAAAACGCCAAATGACCAATGAATAATCCAAACCCAGCACCAAATATTTTCGGAAAACATTTTTATCGTAAACATGTAAAAAATCATAAACTCCTTCGTTATAAGCCCGTTTTTATCCCGTTTTCGGCCATATTTAATCTCGAATGTATTTCTAATATTTGGCCAAAAATAACCAAAGGTTACTGATTCTCCCACGTTTTCTTCTTTTACATCAGTAGGTAATATACATGTTCAAAATAGGTTTCCTAGTTAGTATCTGTCCAAAACATCACCAAACATCACCAACAATCCCATATCCTATCCATACACCTTCTTAGGTGTCATGGGTCTCTAATCATCACTCACTCATGTTAATCCTACTACCAAGGATTCACCTAGGTTATACTTTCTAGTGCTTGTAACTTGTAAAAGTATGAAAAAGAGTGGGTAATAGAGTAACATATCATATAGTATCTTGAAATAAATGAAAAAACACCAAAAAAATAAAAAAAAGAAAAAAAAAAAAAAAAAAAAAAAAAAAAAAAAAAAAAAAAAAAAAAAAAAAAAAAAAAAAAAAAAAAAAAAAAAAAAAAAAAAAAAAAAAAAAGAAAAAAAAAAAAAAAAAAAAAAAAAAAAAAAAAAAAAAAAAAAAAAAAAAAAAAATATCATGGGTAAGAAACTTGAAATAGTTATAAGAATACGGTTTTGATAACCTTTACTTGAAGATTAGTTAGGCTTGATGAGTCAAAACCCTACAAACCTTTGAGTTTTTATTTCAAAACTCTAAAAAGGTTCACTATAGAACTAGAAAAATGACTTGATCTTGAAAAACTTGTGAGTTCTTGTGTTGTTCTTTGGGGTGGCCCTTATAGAGGAAGAAGGGAGAGATTATGATAAAATTTTTTTTAGTGATATGAAAGTGTGAAGAAAGGTGGTGTAAAAAGACTTGAGATAAAAAGTTGTAAGTAAATAATTAGTTTGTAGGATGATTGGAATGGGGTGGGGAATGGGACCGCCAACAGGTCAAGGGGGGGGGGTTGGTTGGTTTGATAGATTTTGTGATTTAATTTAGGTGGTTAGTGGGATTAGGTATTTTTAAGCTAGTTTTTTTGGTAGTTTAAATGCAATCGGTACCGGGTTTACTAGAAAATGAATTTATAACAAACGTTAGTCGGGATATCATGAATGTCATAAAAAATGAAATAAAATTATGTGGGAACAAGTGTCGGTGTTAGGACGATATATTAGTTAGTAATACGAAACCGTCTATGTGAGAACGTGAACTACGATATAAAACTAACTAATTTTCCAATAATACCGGTAAATGAACTTTGAAACTCCGGGACATTAAAATGTAACTTAAAAACATCGTCGGGAAATAAAATGAGGAATACCGACGTGTAAATCTCAATGTTGGATCGCGCGTTAGCGTTTACTTGAATTTAAATGTACGTGAAAACGTCAAATATAACTAAAATGAATACTTTTTGGAAAACCTACGAGTGGATTAGCATGTAAATGTTTATTGTGAGGATAATTGGTGACTATTTCTAGTCGTATGAAGTGTCTCTACTGATAATGCATGATTCGCATCTAAAACCAAACCGGTTTACGCGAACCATGAATACGTTAAACCCTTTGTACGATGGAATTGAATGATAAGTGCATGAATAGTACATTCCTCTGGGAAATGAATAGTGTCATGTCAATAGTAAATTTTCTGAACGTGTCTCGGAATCTCCAAATTGGACTCCAAAAACGATGAATAGTAAAATGATGAATATGTGATCGATGAATAGTTAAATGAGAATGAGTAACGGATGAATAGTGAAATGTCGAGGTTTGGGAAATGACCTGAAATTGTGGGTTGTGACACTCAACTCCAGCTCTAGCTCCAGGTCCAGCCTCAGCCCCATGTCATTCCGCCAAACATGCCTAACTTTGATTTGATGTAAGAGTGGTTGACAAAAAATATGAGATTGAGCTATCACGGTATGAGATTGTGTTTTACACTAATTTTGACTATGATATTTACTACAGTACATTGTGGTATTTATTTCCACCACGCTTTACATGTGGTATTTATGTTGTTGGAAATTAAATATTGCTCCCTCCGTCTCAAAATAAGTGTCCAGTTTGACTTCTTGGAGTCTTTCTTGTTTGCCTTTCACTTTAAATACTTTTATTGTGTTATATAATACAAATATACCAATGAAATTAAATTTAAAACTCAATTCAATCATATATTTTGCATCAAATATTATATAACACAAATAAAAGTATTTAAGGTCAAAGTTAAACAAAAAAGACTCAAAAAAGTAAAGCTAGACAATTATTTTGGGACGAAGGTAGTATGAGATAGAGTACAATCTGAGCCAACGTTATTTTATATATTCTACCAAGTTATTTTTAAAGTTTCGAGTTCTAAGTGGAAGTGTGTTGCAACTGATTACACTACCTATTGGCACTTGCAAAAATCTCTAGGCAATAGCTAGGCAGCCGGGTACCGCCCATCGATTAATCGGTTAGGCGAGGATTAATCGGGGACTAATCGGATTGGATTTTTTATGGATAATTACAAAAATGGCCAAGTTGCCCAATCGTTGGGCATTTTTGACCCTGGATTTAAAAATTCTGCTTTTAGCCTTGGTTGCCCAGGCAACCAAATTTCCGCCAACCATAATACGCTACATGTCCGACCAAAGTACAATAGCTACAGTAGTACGAGGTATTTGGTGTGTATTGTATTTTGGGAAACTTATTTTTTTTGGGCAACTGGATATTTTAGTCATTTTGCACCTTACTCTCAAAACATTCACCTAAATCAACCAGTATAAACCATCTCACACAACCTTCACCTAAATCAACTATCAACTACTATACCATCTCACAACATTCTCCTCCAAATAAATCATCACAACTAACACCACCACAACAACCTAACAACCCGACGCCACCACCATCCGACGCCACCACCACCTGATGCCACCTCCACCGATTTATTTGTTTACTTATTTTATTGAAATTAGGTTCTAAATGAATTTTATTTAATATTTTTACAGATATATCATTATCTATTTTGAGCCCTATCAAAAACACGTTTTCGTTTCCAAACAATGTCACCAGCAGTATCTGTAAAGGTGGACGCCGCGGTATAGAAACACCGCCTCCGCATTTGATAATATCAAATATACCCATGATTCTTAGTGTCAATTTCCCCCGTTATTGCATCATTATACGATTAAGTACCTTCATTTATGCTCTTATTCGTTTATATTTTATTTCAGGGCTAAAGAAGAGCAAATGAACGTTTATGATAATTTATTGGCATTACCCCACTAAAGATTGGAAATTACTCTCGAAGTTAGTATGAAGACACAAATACTGCGGTCTAGTTATGTGATGAGACTACACCGTTAGATGATTTATACCTCCAGCTAATGAAGACTACGTCGTAGCATGCAAAATAGGTACGGCATAATAGTAAAAACTACCAAGCTATGCCGTAGTTAGTAATTGGACTACGGCTTAATGATGAAGATAAGAGCTCTACGCCCGTAAAAAGTCATTGAGTTATGGCGTAGGTGATATTTTGTGAAGACTACGATGTAGCACTCCAACGAGCTATGCCGTAGAGGTTATGAACAAAGACTACCGCGTAGTCCTACAATACAACTACAACGTAGCATTGACGGGCACTTTAAATACCAAAGGAAATCCTTCCATTCAACAAGCTCCCCTTTCCCAAACATTCACTAGGGTTTTCGGAGAACGACCCAGAAGAAGAATGAAGAGCAAGAAGACTAGAGAGATAGCGTCGAATTAGACTAGGAGTATCCTAGTCTAATACATGTTCGAATTCTATTATGTTTTACATTCTATGAATTCTTTCTATTAAGATTCGGTTTAGTTTATCATTCATGTTTATCTATGTAGAAGTTTTCTTTGCTTGTTTGCAATCCTTTTGTTTCTGTAGTATTAAAGCTTGGTAGTATCTACGAGTCTAGGTGAATTAACCCTAGGACCCTAGACGAGTAGGTTGTGGGGATTGGTAAGAATTGGCTATAGTACTACCTTTCCTTATGTGCGAATTAACCCTAGGACCACCTACCAATTGGATATGCTTAAGAAGCTAGAGGGAATCTAAGATCTGACCATGCCGGGTTCCACTAGAACAAGTCTATTAAACATGGCACTTAATGACTCTTGCATCTTCGTAGGTTCACGCCGACCGCTGAACCCTCGTCTTTACAATAGGCGAGAATAGGACAAGGTGCAAGATAGGGCTGACGATTTGACCATTTGACTCTTGTCGACTTTTACCCACTACGTAGAAGGTTAGAATATGAATGTTGCTTAACCTTAATATCTTAATGACCTATCCCTAGCTCTCTTACCTTTATTTCCTATTCTGTTTATTTATGTCTTGATTACTATTTACTCTACTCAACTAATACCCTTTTTTAGTATCTATCTTAGTTCGCCAGAACAACAGCTCTTGGGACGACACTCGAATTTATCTAAAGGCATAGTACACATGACCGGGTACACTGCCCGTTAGTATCTGTTCATCCTTATAACTCCAAGTTTATTAATGTAAAACAGGATGAATAAAATGCATCAAGTTTTTGGCGCCGCTGCTAGGGAGCAGTTTATTTAGGCGAATTAAGGTATGTTTCATTTTTCAAACTTAAAGATCAAGACAAATCCTGCATTGACGATCTACATACGAGTTTTGACCTCGTTACGAAATCATGGATATCCAGGTACGTAAATTTATTAACAATTTAAAATTATTAAAATTTTGACCTAACTATGGTGTAGCCATTAAAAGAACTACGTTGTAGCAATATTTTATAATTAAAATAAATTTTAGCATTTTACACTAGCTACGGCGTAGCCCCTTGAAGAAGCTACGGCGTAGCAACCCGATGATATAAATATGTGCTTCTGCACACACATACACATTCGTAATTTTTCACAAACTAAAACAACCTCTACAAAAATTTTCTGAGAAATTTGTTCATCTCCTTCCCTTTGCATCCACAATGGCAGGTAAACACCCCGAATCTCTTTTCTTGACCTTTTTTATATTTTATTGCAATTATTAGGGTTTTGCTATGCTAGCATTATAGAAATAGGATTAAACCGCGATTTAGGTTAAGATTTAACCTGTTTATAGATTGCTTGAACAAATGTATGAATTTGATTTAAGGGTTATTCAATTCAAATAAATTAAAATTAGGGTTAGGTTTAAATTATTACTTATCGATACAATTGGACTAGCCCTTTGAATATTTGAGTGGGAAACCTTTATTTGAAACTTTGATGGGTATTTTTATGGTTACGGCGTAGCTAATTGGTCAATCCACCGTAGTTTTGGCTGATTGCGACAGCAGATAGGTAGCTACGGCGTAGCTAGGCATAGGGCTACGCCGTAGCACTGATTTTTACACAGATAGTTGATTTTCAAAATTAACAACTACGGCATAGCTAGTTATTGAACTACGCCGTAGCTTCAATTTTTATACAGAACACATCTTTTGGAAACTACGACGTAGCTAGTTATGGAACTACGCCGTAGAAGTCTGAGCTAGGGAAAACTACGGCAGCTATTGCTACGCCGTAGTTATTATTTAAACTAGTTACGGCGTAGCTGTTGATAGCGCTACGCCGTAGAAAACTTATAAATGTTGTGTTTCTAACTTTAGTATTTTGCAGGAAACAACAACGACAACCCAACTCAGTGGCTTAAGTTCTTGAACTACTCTCCTGAGATCAGGAAAGCATGTAAGAAAGAGCTCAAGGAACTTAAGGCCAAGACTATTGAGAGACCTGAAGCCCTTAACATGGATGAGTTTGAAAGGGTCAACGAGGGTGATGCTGCTAAGAAACTGAAAAGGTGGTGCAATATTGTATTCAGACATGGAGAAGATAAGTTTTCGTGCAGGGCTTGGTTTAAAGTGTTTACAGTTAACGAGCCGATCATTTATGATTACGTGTGGGAGTTCCTTGCTATGGTTGATTTTGTGGAGCACATAACTAGTTTGACCAAAAATTGTTTGTTCTTTCAACTGGGCGGTGTTCAAAGAAGTATGAGCATGAGCGAATTTATTCTGGCTATGCGACATCTTCTTGGAATACTACAGCAGGTGCTTGAGAGAGAGACCCCACACTTACAACCCGAGTATTTACTTCTTGCAGATTTTGAATGCGGGGAATTATGAATCCAGGGCCCCACCTTCTTACAAATCCATTCGGTGTCCCATCCGGAGGCTGGTGCATAGGCTTCTAGCTGTGTCTGTACGTGCTAGACATTCAGCTAGGGAGAAAATGACGATGGAGGATATATTCTTGATGCACAGCATGGATGGTGGTGACAACGTTGACATTCCTTGGTATCTAGCTAGGTTTATGACAGGAAGGGCGAAGGGAGCTCAGGAAAGCAGTTCGATTCAAGGAGCTCATTAGATTTCTAGGCTTGCGAGAAGTTTTGGATTGATGACCCCTGCTGCTTTAGCTCGGGTTACCATTGGGGCAGACACCACTTTCATTGGGATACCTAAGCTGGTTGAGTATGGGCTGGTTACTTACGATGCATTGGGAGAGCCTATTTTGGAGCCTGAAGTCGATGCCACTGGGGCAGGACCGTCCCAAGCGAGTGGGAGCAGGGGTGGTGTGAGAGTCCGTCCTACCATGACCATGATGGAAAGGATGAACCTCATGGATGGACGGATGGGGCACATGGAGCAGAGTATGATTGGATTCGGGAATGATATGGATGATATGACAGCTGCGGTGTCTGGGATGAACTACATGTTTGACAGTTTGTGTATTGATTTTAGGTCATTGCAGGTACAGCAGAAAGACTACTATTAGTGGAATGCCGATCGTACAAGCTAGATGCTCCAGCACATGCATTTGAGTCTCCCACGCTGGAATGGGCTTGAGTATGTCTATCAGCCCAACATGCCCGACATGGGTACCCAGCATGGGGTTAGCTTAATGCATCCTGGAAGTTCATCTGCAGCTCATCGCGACCCTTATGTCTCCACGGCTTAGTTCTTCACACCCATGGAACATGATTAAGACCAAGAATGAAGTCTCCAGTTTATCGAACAATTATTCCATCCTTATCTCTAAAACAATTTATCATTTTTGGGTCTGTAATAACTTAACTAGAACATAACTTGCTACTGACATTATTATTTTGGTATTATGAATGGTAATCATGCAGGTTTTAGCTATGGAAAATTGTTGCAGACTGTTGCTACGGCGTAGCAGGTCTCTGACCTACGCCGTAGCAACCCTGGTGAGATGAGAGAACTTTCTGTCCAAATTTGGGAGCTACGGCGTAGCAAGGTCAACAGACCTACGCCGTACCTAGTACCCAGTTGATGAAATTTTAGTGAGGGAACTTCCGAGAGCGCGAGCATGAGGGGAGTTTTTCTTTTTCATTTCTATTCTATTTTTCTATTTTTATTTTGTAAAAACGGGACTTTGCACAAACTAATTGGGGGGATAGGAATAGAATACGAAATGATTTATTACTTAGATTATTACTTGTCCTCATTTTCTAGTTTTACAAAACTAAAAATATATAAAGTGCCATTTTGAAAAATTTTGACACATTTCTACAAAACTAGAATAAATTTAATTCCGAGCACACTATAACCCTTGATTACATGGTGAGATCTAACATTTCCGTTTCCAATTATTTTACCCCAAATCCACCAAATATTGAGTGTGCCGGCAGTAGTGTAGACTTTAGAACTTGGTTTTTACATCATTTCGAGACCATAAACGAGTAATGTGTTTTTATAATACATTTGGAAGAAACTTTTTGAGAAAACAATGTTCTTAGGATTATCACCCTTATAAACCTTTACATCTTAACCTTTCGATTAGTCGCATTGACTTTTCGACCTACACACTTAAACCCTTATTTGCACTCACTGTTAGTCTAAGATCCCCTTAGATACACCCTACTGAACCATTCCTTTTCATTTCTTATCAAATTAACGAAATTTCATTACACCCTTACACCTTAACCAACCGTGTAATCTTATGTTTTTGATCGAGAATTCTCCTATTGCCTAAATGTCATGAATTGCCTAGTTCAAGAATCAAGAGAGGAAAGTTATGATCGAAGACCCCCCAATGTTCTCCACCTAAGTTAATCTCAAGTGGGGGGATGATGTTATCAGTCTATCATTGTTAAAAAAAATGTGAATTTCAGTATGTAGAAAGTAGAAATAAAACGTGCGAATCATAAGCACCAATAAGATAGCTTATCATGGAAGACATAGCTCCTTATAACTGAAGAAATGTTCGAAGGAAAATTGTGCCACTTTTCACACATATGAATCAACGCTTGGGAGTATTGGCATTTTCTGGCAAACGGGAAATTGGTGACTACTCGGTTGAAAGATAAGATTATTTCCCTTTTTCACCTACAATTATCCAACATTATATCTGATGCAGTCGTGATGTGTCGTTGCGATCTAGCAGTATTAATGCTTACTCAAGTTTTAAATTTATATTTAGCCGACTTATCAATAAGTAATAACACACACACCTAACGAGCAGTGTACCCGGTCACTATGAATGTAATGGTAAGTAAAGTGTCGATCACTAAGAGTGGATCGTATTATCTAGTTAACCTAATCAGTATTTTAATATCCTAAGTTAGTTTTACAACCTATTCTAACGCAAGGGGGTTCAGACTAAGAGACTGGCACAGTTTGGTTATACTAAATAGTAAATTAAACAAATGAGAATGAATCAGCGAATAGCAAACACGTACACAGATAGATAGTTAGAAGCAGAAGAAGGCCTGTCCTGATAGTTAAGTAGCTTGTCACTTGTTTTATTGCTAGTTCTATATGAAGCGTATATAATTAAACCTTTCTCGTTGGATCCTTACATCGGCGAGTAAATCCTAAATGATTACTTATGATTATCCTATTTATCTTAAGACATCAACTAAATAGGCGAGGAACAGGTATGGAAGCCCAGAAGACTCAGCTAAATACAGAGGTAATCAATGCACAAATATAATTAACCAAAGACATCATCATATAGACTTTAATTGATGGGAAAACAATATTAACGGGTGCGGTCTGGTGGCCGATTTTAGCCCATCAATCCTGATGAATTAAAGTGTACTATTACAATAAAACAAAACTACTTAATGAATTAAATACATGCAGGACCTTCTTACAGCTCTAATATCTTTGATTTGGGTGTGTCTTGTGATGCTTCTTCGACTGAGTTCGTCTCCTTACGGTTATGGTGCACACAAAATTCGTCTAGGTCTTGGGGTATTTATAGTTTCTATGAGAGGGTACGATGCGGCGAATGTCCTAAGTAGATGCGGCGCATGTACTTAACTTCGCGTGGGGTCCAAGATTAATATATTCTGGAATATTCGTACACCGTCTTCAGATGCGGCGTAACTTGAATCTTTATGCGACGCATGACCTTCAGTGTCTTGGATTGTATCTGGTGAAGTCTTGATAGTGATACGCCATATGTCAGAAGTATAATGCAGCGTATCTGGAGTTGAACAAGCTTGATCTTCTTCGTGGACCAAAGTTTCATAAGCGGCGCATGGTAGTATTCCATGTGGCGCATTCTTCAAAGTCAGGCAATGGTGTTCGAATTCATCTAAGTATGATATTCCAGCGTATCTGTTGATAGAGATACGGCGCATCTTCTGGATTTCAGTAGACTTTTGACATCTTGCTCGTTTTGCTCCATAATTCATCCAAAATCGCCAAGTTTCACCAATTGCTTGTTTTTACCTGAGAAATACTAAAGTAAACAATTAATTATCGATTCTCATAGATAATGTAATAAAACAAGTTAAATAAATAGGAAAAATGATGACAATAATATGTACTTATTTGATGTCATCAAATATCCCCCCACTTGAACTTTACTTGTCCCCAAGTAAACCTTAGATTAAAATTATGAAAATGTATCCTAAAAGGTATAGGTTTATTTGTATCATTAAGCACGTATTCGTTTTATCATAATCACACAACCAAACACTTAACAAAGTAGAAACAAAATAAATTTTCAATATCAAAACAATTCTAAATCGTTTAGTTGCTTAATTGTGACGAATATTCTATCATAAGCTTGACAAGTATACGCATCTCCCCCACTAAAGCCAAGGAGTAACAAGTCTAAAGAGGTAAATAGGGTTTAGAGACTTAAGGGTTGAACCTAGCTTCGTTCAAATATTTCCTGCATAAACTTAGTAGATCGCTGGCGCGAGTCTTTGACGCTTCAACTAACGGATGGTCACTAATGCACTTCTTGGATCGCTGGCGCGATATTTGCATAACAAATGGTCACCAAGTCATACACTAGATTGCTAGCGTGTTAGTAAATTAATCTAATACTCGGATGGTCACTACCTTATCTATACATTTAATATTTTCACTAAGCCATTAACATATCCAGATGCTCGAAAGCTAACAACGAATATAACAATACGGTTGGGTAAGGATAACATTTAGGATATAAATTGGTGTAAATAAAAAGAAATAAACAAATAGATTAAAATCCTAAGTGTGGTTAATTACTTTCCCGACCATCCCATGAATAAGACTCATATCATTGAATAACTCACGCTTTTGACTCATGTAACTCACGCTTTAGGTAGACACGAATTATACTCAATAAAATCTTAAACAAAGAATAAACCTTATTTGGCGTTCCCATAACGGCCAACTCCCATTCAATCCATTAATATAGTACAACAACAAATAGTGGAGATATCTTGCACTTAATACAAAACATTACATAAGTTGGTTAAAACAAACTTCCAAATTCTTCTCTTTCTTTTTCTTTTCTATTTTTTCAATTTTTTTTATATTAACATAAATGTGTAAAATTTCACAACTTTTCTATCACGATTAGAAGGCTTGATTCTTTTAATAGTGCCTTGATTTCTTCACATATTTGGAGCATTATTACTGGGAAGGAATCCCTTTGGGTTAAATGGATTCACGTTTATAAGCTTAGAGGTCGCAATTTTTGGGATGTTCCGTTACTTGGTAATATGACATGGAGTTGGCGTAAGATATTACAGATCCGGCCTCTTATTCGTAGATTCGTATGGTATAAGTTAGGTAACGGTTTAAAGACCTCAGCTTGGTTTGATTCTTGGTGTGATATTTGTCCCTTATCGCGTATTGTTTCTTCTCAGGATATTCATCGTGCGGGGTTTCCCTTGGATCTACGGTTAGAGATATTATTTCTGGGGAGGGTTGGGCTTGGCCCGCTCAATGGGAAGTTCAGTACCCGTCTCTTAGTTCGATTACAGTTCCTCATTTGGTTAATCATACGGATGATCGATTAGTTTGGCGTACTAGTAATGGGAGTTTTAAGAATTTTTCGGTCTCGCTGGTTTGGGATTGTATTAGACCCCGGGGCGTTACGGTTGAGTGGTTTCATGTTGTTCGGTTTTCTCATAGGATTCCTAGACATGCTTTTCATCTTTGGCTGGTTATCGAAAGGAGACTGAAGATGCAGGGTATGTTGAGGCTGCAGGATGCTAACAATAATAATATTTTGTTGGAATGCCCGCTTTGCGAGTTGCAACCTGATTCTCATGATCACCTTTTCTTTGATTTTATGTTCTCTTCTCAGGTTTGGGATTCATTGAAGCTGTTTGCTGGGTTTGGGTCTATGCCTTCTTCGTTGGACGCTATTGTTAATTATCTCGTTGTTTCTGCGAAGTCAAGGTCTACCCACAGTGTTGTTTCTAAGCTCTTGTTTGCAGCCACTTTTTATGTTATTTGGCAAGAAAGAAACAACAGGATATTCAAGAAGCAAAAAAGATCGGAAGCTCAAGTTATTGATTTCATCAAGTCCACGGTCCTGCTCAAGCTTCTCACTTGCAGATTTAAGAAGACGGTGAACGTGAAAGATCTTTTGAGCGTGTCGAAGTTGCCTCTTTCTCTTATGCATTCATGAAGTCTATTGATTGCTGGTTTTTGTTTAAAGATGAGGTCTCTTTGGAAGCTGCCTTTGGCTGTTTGGATTGTTCGTTGGAGATCCAATTGAGAGCTGTACTCTTTTTTCCCTCTTCCAAGGTTTTCCCTCAGGGTTTTTTCTTGGAGAGGTTTTTAAGGAGGCAGTCTCAGTTGGTTCATCAATCTCCTTCGAAATGGTTTATGGATATTTGTGGCGATTCATGTTTCCTGCGTTGGATGTTTCCAATTGGTGATTTAGTTACTGTATGTTTTTAGTTTGTTTCGCTTTGTGGCATGTCACAAGCGTTTAGTGGGTAGTGGTTGTTCAAGCATTGCTTGAGGTTAATGTGACACTTCAGCCACATTCCATTGTACCTAAATTTTTTTGTGATTAATATATTTTACCAGGGTGAAGCCCTTTTACCCAAAAGATTTTTCCGGATGATTTTTCCATACTTTTCATAACTTTCAGAAATAACTGTAATAGTGAAAGTAGTAAACACACGAAAAATAAACTAAAAATATACAATATGTACTTTCACTCCAATTGCATTGTGCAATTTCCCGACCTAACCAAGGATAATTAATTACGGACGCGAACACAGTTAATGTAAGGAAACACACTTTGCCTAAAGTAACTAACCACGGATTTTAATCTACAAGGGTAGGCTAAGGTGTAAGGGTGTAACGAAACATTATAACAAAGGTGTAAAAAACGAAAGGAATGGCTCTGAGGGTTTTTCTAGGGGTATCTTACTCTAAAAGTGAGAGTAAACAAAAGGGTTTATACGTGGGTTAACTAACCAATGTAGTTAGTTAATATCACATAACATATAAAGGCTATTTGGGTGTAATCCTAGAAATTTACCAAGTTAAACAAGTCACTCCAATTATATCGATAATACTCATTATGGTGGTCTCGAATAGTATACAAGCCAAGTTCTAAAGTTTACAAGTCACCGGCACACTAAAGTTTTTAATTTTTTTTGGAAAAATAAAGTTATGTGTGCGGTTATGTAATTTAGACTTAAACAAAAACATGCTAAAATTTTTTAAATTTTGATAAATTAAGCGCATTTTAAGCATATTTTGAAAAGTTTAGGACAAGTAAGCGTTCTAATTCTCCATCCGCCATTTAAGTTAAACAACGTCCTCGTTTATCGTATTAAAAGTTAAAAACTGGAAAATAAAAGATTGAGAACGTAGAAACTCCCCTGAGATTAGCTTGGTATGATCCTCCATTATGCGTTATCGAGCAAAATCTACTTTCTACTGGATGAGAAACGTTTAAGCTTTAATGAATGATGTTTCCACAGAAAGTACAGGAATCTATTATACCACCAAGACTTTAACACACCTGAGTTAAGAAGGTTCAAACTTGCATAATACATTAGTAGTTAGTAAAAATAAAACCTAAAAATAAAAATTAAAAATCATCAGGTCAGTCGAACGCCGCATCCTATAGAAAAGGATGCGCCGTATCGAGCCTGGAATAAATACGAGTCAGAATAAAAGATGCGTCGCATCCTTAAACAGAGTTGCGCCGCATTAAACAAACTGACAGAATGTTTTAAACGAAAAATAAAAATGCAGAAAAATAAAAAGGATATGACCTGTGCAGATGATACGCCGCATCCTATAGTGGAGATGCGCCGCATCTACTGCAGGTCTGACAAACCCTTCTTCCGTCATTTGAAAGATGTTACCGTATAGCTTCGCAACATTTTCTTCTGATCGACTTAATCTAATATACTCTTTGGCCTTTGTCGCGACATATTCGTCATATGGTCCCAAAGAGTATTTAATGACTTCAAATTTTTCAGAAATTATCATTGGTGGATTATTATAAGGGATCCCAAGTAGTCGACATTTTCTTTTAATGAAATCTTCCTCGTCTTTATCCACAAATTTATAATAATCATTCGTATTCAAGTAGTCATCAAGTTCTTCAATTAAATTTCTTTGTGACTCATCGTTATCATCATGTGGATAATAATTTACCAAATTGATGGATTATAATAATCTTGGATCTCGTCCCACTTTCTTTTTAATTCCCATTGTAATCTTCGATCAAGCCTTGTGTAATCATTAAATTCTCTATGCACCCATTCCCAGAAAGTAGTGTTCGATGCTCCCTTTAGTTCTTTTAAGTACTCAATTCGACCTTTTTCTTGTAGAGCTTCTGCCCTAAGCGGGCAGTCTTCAACTTGGTAATACCAATCGTAGCTCTCGAAGCAGACATCATTACCAACTCGTATCATACCAATTATACTTCCCCCATTACAGGTTCCATCATTTTTCCAATCACAAGTTGGCCATTCACTACTCCCATCTTGAAACGGAAAGGTTTGCATGTGTGATTAATGTGTTCATATTGCCATGGTCTATCCCATACCCATGGTGTTTCATCATTCCATTCATAGTACCAAGTATTTTTAAATTCTTCATAGGTTTTAAACCCTGGTAAGTCTCCAGTGAGCACATCAACATCTATTTGAAGAAGATAGTTGAATTCTTTGAATTGTTTGCATAAGGGTGTCTCGTAGTCAAATATGTCAGTGTCGATGCTAAACAACTCCTCGATGTCATCCTTTATAGTCAAGTTATCGCATGATGACTCATTATCATATTCTACTTCTTCATCTTCACCTCTCATCCAATAAATCCATAGTGCATCCTTGGTGGCGGTATCCATGGTTTTATGGTTATTGAATTTACTAGCTAACCATTCTGAAAAATCGACATTGTTAGGGTCGTAGTTAACGTCCAAGCTAGTATTTCTCATCATCTTCTTCCTTATATCCATGAACTCACTGAATTGCTTTCTAAATCTCCGTGTCAACCATGAGGTCACTATGCGCTTAACATCATCCATAGGAGCAAATTCTGGATCACCATGTTTGAGTTCAAGCCATTCTTCTAAAGAGATATCCATTAATTTTACTATGTTTTCATGAAATAGAATTTCTGATTCAACATACATTCTCTCATCTTCCAGGTTGCTTTTGTCTATTCCCCAGTAATGCTCGGAATAAGGCATATAGGAAGGTTGTGTAGGTTGGATATTTACTTTGTTATAGCTCTGATTGTTTGATTTAGTGATGGCTTGATTAGAGTTCATGTATTCGATTTGAAACTTTCCATCTTTTTCTTCAATAGTAGTCCAAACCAAACCTTTGGATTCAATGATGGGCCACAAAAGGAGCAGTTCATCTTCAGTGTAGCTCATTAGTAAGTCATAAGTGAATAAATCATCCTCAATGCTACTCAAGCGTTTAAACTCCTTAAATACAGTTTCAAGAGGAGTTTCCCAAGAAAATAAATCAGCATCAATGGAGAATATATTGAACTTAACATCTTCATAAGCTTTCAATGAGCATACAGGTATGGTGGTGCAAGACTCGGATTGTAGTAAAGTGTCAATTGTAGGCAAGTTGCAAAAAATAAAATTGAAATTTTCATAGGGATCTGTAGGTAAGAGTTCCGTTTTCCACTCTGACCTTTTTTCTCTTTTATTATTATCGCATAATGCTGGGAACTTGCTCAGATTAACTTCATAGTATTAATATTCGTCATCATTTTCCGAAATCAACATCTTCTCAGTGCAAGAATTTTCATAATGCTTATCCCCTTATTTTCCATAACAAGATATTCGTTTATCGTGATGTCTTCCATAGCAATTCCTGTCATCATAGGTAAAATCGTCAGTAGGATTTGTCCGCTGGAAGAGAAGTTTGGTAAGTAAAGAAACGAATATCAAAGATAAATGTTACTGATATCTGCAGGTGATGCGCCGTATCCCTGAAAAAGGATACGCCGTATCTTATTACGTTAAAATTAAAATCAGACTTTTATTCAAAAAAAAATAATAATAAAATAATAATAAAATAAAAATAAAAAAACTGATACGCCGCTTTTAAATTAGAATGCGCCGTATCTTATTAAATGTCAAAAATCAATTATATTTATAAACTTAAATGCGCCGCATAAGCAGAAGCTAATGCGCCATATTTTCGTTTCGCTTAAAAATACAAGATTTTTGATTCAGTAAATGCGTCTTATCGATAAAAATCGATGCGTCGTTTCTGTTTAATTAATTCGAAAACTGTTTTTAATTAAAATATATAATACGCCGTATCTGCGAAAACAGATGCGTCGTATGGTGCTAGGGTTTCGAAAATTTTCTTTTTGAAAGCAGAATACGCCGTATCTAAGGGATAGATGCGTCGTACTCGAATTATTAAATGCATTGTATTTAAAAATTAAAACGCAATACGCCGCATATGAGAAAACAGATGCACCGTATCGTTTGTATCAGCACAATACAACGACAGCAGTTAGTACCGAAAACAAAGAAAAATAAAAATAAAAATAAAATTACAGAAAATTAAAAAAAATGAAGATTATACAATGAATGCAATCTAACTAATGTACAACAAAGTTAGTGGTTAGAATCTAAAAACCTAATAAAAAGAAAAATCTAATTAAAATACAAATCAAATTAACAGATAATAACAATTCACTCCCCGGCAACGGCACCAAAAACTAGATGCGGTCGCGATGTGTCGTTGCGATCTAGCAGTATTAATGCTTACTCAAGTTTTAAATTTATATTTAGCCGACTTATCAATAACACACACACCTAACGAGCAATGTACCCGGTCAGTATGAATATAATGGTAAGTAAAGTGTCGATCACTAAGAGTGGAACGTATTATCTAGTTAACCTATTCAGTATTTTAATATCCTAAGTTAGTTTTACAACCTAATATAACGCAAGGGGGTTCAGCCTGAGAGACTGGCACAATTTGGTTATATTAAATAGTAAATTAAAATAATGAGAACGAATCAGCGAATAGCAAACACGTATACAGATAGATAGTTAGAAGCAGAAGAAGGCCTGTCCTGATAGTTAAGTAGCTTGTCACTTGTTTTATTGCTAGTTCTATATGAAGCGTATATAATTAAACCTTTCTCGTTGGATCCTTATATCGGCGAGTAAACCCTTAATGATTACTTATGATTATCCTATTTATTTAAAGAAATCAGCTAAATAGGTGAGGAACAGGTTTGGTAGCTCAGAAGACTCAGCTAAACACAGAGATAATCAATGCACTAATATAATTCACCAAAGACATCATCATATGGACTTTAATTGATGGGAAAGCAATATTAACGGGTGCGGTCTGGTGGCCGATTTTAGCTCATCAATCCTGATGAATTAAAGTGTACTATTACAATAAAACAAAACTACTTAATGAATTAAATACATGCAGGACTTTCTTACAGCTCTAATATCTTCGATTTGGGTGTGTCTTGTGATGCTTCTTTGACTGAGTTCGTTTCCTTAAGGTTATGGTGCACACAAAATTCGTCTAGGTCTTGGGGTATTTATAGTTTCTGTGAGAGGGTACGATGCAGCGAATGTCATAAGTAGATGCGGCGCATGTACTTAACTTCGCGTGTGGTCCAAGATTAATATATTCTAGAATATTCGTACACCGTCTTCATATGCGGTGTAACTTGAATCTTTATGCGTCACATGTCCTTCAGTGTCTTGGATTGTATCTGGTGAAGTCTTGATAGTGATACGCCGTATGTCAGAAGTATAATGCGGCGTATCTGGAGTTGAACTAGCTTGATCTTTTTCGTTGACCAAAGTTTCATAAGCGGCACATGGTAGAATTCCATGCGGCGCATTCTTCAAAGTCCGGCAATGGTCTTCGAATTCATCTAAGTATGATATTGGGGCATATCTATTGATAGAGATACGGCGTATCTTCTGGATTTCAGTAGACTTTTGACATCTTGCTTGTTTTGCTCTATAATTCTTCTGAAATCGCCAAGTTTCACCAATTGCTTGTTTTTACCTGAGAATTACTAAAGTAAACAATTAAGTATCTCTTCTCATAGATAATGTAATAAAACAAGTTAAATAAATAGGATAAATGATGACAATAATATGTACTTATTTGATGTCATCAATATCCTACCCTTTTAAGTTGCGAAGTATGCTTAGGTGAAGGATTCGAGCAGTCAGTGGTGTCTTGCCCGGCGTTCCGGTCATGAACCATTGCCTTGGTCACCCTTGTCATAGTATATTAGTAACAACTCTACACCCTTAACCTTACAATCATTCAACCAATATTGTTTTCAAAAACTGTTTCGACCTTAGCTCTAGTGGTGGAGTTTGTGTAAATGCCAAGCTTATGATAGAATACATGCTATGACTGAGCGTTTATAAGAGCATCATTATATGATTAAGTACCTTCATTTATGGTCTTATTCATTTATATTTCATTTCAGGGCAAAAGAAGAGCAAATGAACGTTTATGATGATTTATTGGCATTACCCCACTAAATATTGAAAATTACTCTCAAAGTTATTATGAAGACACAAATACTGCAGTCTAGTTATGTGATGAGACTACACCGTTAGATGATTTATACCTCCAGTTAATGAAGACTATGTCATGGCATGCAAACTAGCTACGGCGTAAAAAAATAGTGAAAAGTACCAAGCTACGCCGTAGTTAGTAATTGGACTACGGCCTAATGATGAAGCACCCGTAACAAGTCATTAAGTTATGGCGTAGGTGATATTTTGTGAAGACTACGACGTAGCACTCCAACGAGCTACGCCGTACAGGTTATGAACAAAGACTACGGCGTAGTCCTACAATACAACTACGCCGTAGAAATGACGGGCACTATAAATACCAAAGGAAATCCGTCCATTCAACAAGCTCCCGTTTCTTAAACCTTTACCAGGGTTTGGGAATAACGACCCAGAAGAAGGATGAAGAGCAAGAAGACTAGAGAGATAGCGTCTAATTAGACTAGGAGTATCCTAGTCTAATACATGTTCGAATTCTATTATGTTTTACATTCCATGAATTCCTTATATTAAGATTTGGTTTAGTTTATCATTCATGTTTATATATGTAGAAGTTTTCTTTGCTTGTTTGCAATCCTTTCGTTTCGGTAGTATTAAAGCTTGGTAATATCTACGAGTCTAGGTGAATTAACCCTAGGACCCTAGACGAGTAGGTTGTGAGTATTGGTAAGAATTGGCCATAGTACTACCTTTCATTATGTGCGAATTAACCCTAGGACCACCTACCAATTGGATATGCTTAAGAAGCTAGAGGGAATCTAAGATCTGACCATGCCGGATTCCAATAGAACAAGTCTATTAAACATGGCACTTAATGACTCTTGCATCTTCGTAGTTTCACACCGACTGATGCACTCTCGTCTTTACAATAGGCAGGAATAGGACAAGGTGCAAGATAGGGCTGATGATTTGACCATTTGACTCTTGTCGACTTTTACCCACTACGTAGAATGTTAGAATATGAATGTTGCTTAACCTTAATATCTTAATGACCTATCCCTAGCTCTCTTACCCTTATTTCCTATTATGTTTATTTATGTCTTGATTACTATTTACTCTACTCAACTAATACCCCTTTTTAGTATCTATCTTAGTTCGCCAGAACAACAGCTCTTAGGACGACACTCGGATTTATTTAAAGGCATACTACAAATGACCGGGTACACTGCCCGTTAGTATGTGTTAATCCTTATAACTCCAAGTTTATAAATGTAAAGCAGGATGAATAAAATGCATCAGCATTCGCGCTGTTGCGCTGCCTGACGGGTGTGGCATTGGTGGTAGTGGTGGAGGTGGTGGCGGTGGTGATTCGCCTCCGGATACTAGTACTTCAGGCGGTGGTGGTAATGGACCGTCTTCGGAAGGCGAAGATGCTGAGATGTACGAGGCGCCACCGATTATTGTGTTGTTTTTTATTCAGAGAGAGAGGAAGAAACCGACAATAGGAAAAGAGTACTATAATCACATGAATCTTGAATCACAAGAAAAATCTGTAAGAAAAATATCCTTACATGAGTATTTGTGGCTGTATTTTGCTTTATAATAATTGTGTTGTTTTTTATTCAGAGAGAGAGAGAGAGGAAGAAAACCGACAATGGGAAAAGAGTACTATAAACACATGAATCTTGAATCATATGATTATGTTTATCATTAATCTATCAAAACTTTGAGTTCTTTGATACGGATGAAAGGAGGGTAAACTTTGAGTTCCTAATGTCATCATGTCTAATCATGCTTTCCTGTATGTGGACTACAAAGACATTAGTATTTAAGGAGTGACTATGGGAAAGACTTCCTGATGGCATTTTAAGTTTTAAGATTTTAATTGCCCAAGGAGACTTTATAATCACTTAAGTTGAAATAGAACGGGAAATATTTGTATTGATGGTGATAAAGTTCTTGGCTAGAATAGTTTACATGTCTAAGTATTTAGGTAGCTTGGCACATGGTTGAATAGGATATTAGACCGGTTTTTAATGTAATCGATCGTTAGAGGAGTATTACTCAAGGAATGTGGTACGTTCTTGTCTCTTATCCCTAAGGCATAATATTCGTTAAATAATTATGTTTAGGGTCATCATGTGTTTTAATGTTATCCGCAAATGCATCAATAGGATGATTGTATCATTCTCTCTAGCATCTTATGGATGAAAGCTAATCGAGAGTGGGTAAAAGCCAATTCGTAGAAAAATATTAGCATTGATACTTAACTTTTTACCAACGGGACTTGTAGCCCAGCGGTACCCATGTGGTCCTCCAACCAAATGGCTGTGAACTCAAGTCCCAATGTGGACAATGTGTACATTAGAGTGTGTTTCTCTTCCCCTTTCAAAAAAATAAAAATAAAAATAAGTTATGAACTTAAGAAATAGGATGATGTGTAGCAGTTCAAATACATCCATGGACCAGTAGCAACACAGGAACATGTGAGAATATGGACCTACTTGAAAAAGATCGGTAGCAACAAATGATTTGTGCCAACTGCTGAGGGCTATATTTGTATCTCTAGGATGTAATATATATAAATGGTATACCTTTCCTATCAAAGCATGTGCTTAAAAATACGTGTATACATCCGTAGGTTGTCAAATGAGACTTTCACTTCTCTATTTGTAGAGCGTTAGCATCATTACTTTGGATTTAAGTCAAACAAGGGATATATCAGACTCGTTGTCTATGAGTTCATGATCAGGCGTGCTTAGATGGTACCAAAACTCGATAGTATCCTGATTATAAACTCCTCGTGCCAATGATGTAGATAGTTGGACTTGATGTTGTTCGGTGGTTTGCAGTAGATCTCGCTGTCATGTTTGACGCAATCATCACAACCCTTGAAAAACTTCATGGCACAATTACAGGTTTTGAAGGAACACCAAGGAAAATCTCGAAGGTGGCAACTATGGTTTTGCCTCTAGAAGTGTTGGCGATTTTTGATATCGTGCTGACGGATATGGTTAGTAGGATTAATCCTTTGTTTGAGAAGCAAATTCAAGCGAGGATATTTAATTTGATGTCCTCGACTTCTATGCGTAATTTAAATCCTTCTTGTTAGTTTTATTCGATTATGTTTTCTATAATGTTAAGCTGAATTGAATTTATGCTTTATTAGTTAATTAGTAATGTTTGCGTTTTGGTAGATATTGAGAAGATGGTGTCGTTGAAGGGAATGATCATTAGATGTAGCTCGATTATTCCGGAGATTAGGGAAGCTGTGTTTAGGTGTTTGGTGTGCAGGCACTTCTCTATTCCCATTATTGTTGACAGTGGTATGTTAAATGGATTGCATATATCAGGCAGGATTTGTGTGCTTTAGATATTGTATATACATGAATTAAGTGTACTATTTGGTGTCATCAGGGAGAATCAATGAACCAACTATGTTTTTGAAGGACGAATGTAAAACAAAGAACTCAATGGCATTGGTCCACAATAGATGCAAGTATATCTATCTTACTCCATAAAGACTGATTTCTTTGATTGAGAATGTTACACTTTGTTTTCCTGATTATACAATTTTGATATTATTTGGTCTATATAGTTATGTAATAAGCAGTATCATTTCACTATATACACACACGTGTGTTTATGCTTTAGTATACTTGCTTACGTTTGTGTTACTCTTTAACAGGTTTGCAGATAAGCAAATCGTAAGAGTTCAAGAGACCCCTGATGAAATCCCTAAAGGGGGTACACCTCACACTGTGAGCTTGTTGATGCATGACAAATTGGTCGGTGCTGCAAAACATGGTGACCGAGTTGAGGTAAGCTTTGATTTTTACTTGGAGAGTATCTGATTAGTTCAAAATGGATTTAGTTACTGTTTGACCGATTGGTTGTTCTAAATGGTTGTTATTTTTGTTCTTGAAAAGATCACTGGGATATACAGGGGAGACATTAATATTCTTATACATACATACACAAACTAGCCCCTCGTGGTATCTATACTAGTGGAAGAGGGAGTTCAGCTGTTGGATTAACTGCTTATGTGGCAAAAGATCCTGAAACTGATGAAACGGTATGTGTAAACATGCCCTCCTACTTATTACTCTTTTTTGCTGATAAATAGTATGGTGCTTTAACTTATGATATCCAATTGATCATCAAGTTTTGGAGAGTGGGGCTTTGGTTCTTAGTGACAGAGGTATCTGCTACATTGATGAATTTGATAAAATGTCTGAAAATGCAAGGAGCATGTTACACGAGGTGCAACATATGTTCATCTATCATTTTCTCCTTTTTCTAATAGTATTGGAGTATGCTGAGTGTTTGTTTATATTAACATTTGATCATTGTGTAGGTGATGGAACAACAAACCGTGTCAATAGCAAAAGCAGGAATTATTGCTTCTCGTAATGCAAGGACTTCTGTCTTGGCCTGTGCAAATCCAAGTGGTTCACGTTATAATCCTCGCTTGTCTGTCATTGATAATATTCATCTTCCCCCTACATTGCTCTCTAGGTTAAAAGATGTTCCTCACTTCTACTTTAACATACAAGTTAAATACATACCTTGGTACATATGAGGTTTGATTTTCTTATTTCTTTTTTATGGTGCTATGTTTAAAGTAAATGTCATTGGTTGAGAACATTAGTCATTGTGAAGTACTTAAAATTTTTGACACTTGTTTGCCGAATTCGGAGCAGAATGTTATTGAACTTAAAACATTGACTGCTTATTTCATATTCACCTACAGTTGTCTGATGAAGCTGCTGAAGAGTTGACCCGTGCGTATGTTGCAATGAGAAGAAGGGGAAATTTCATAGGAAGCAGTAAAAAGGTGTTACTTTTCCAACCACCTGAGCATTTTCTTGAATTATTTTTGTTGATGTTACAAATAGTTACCCATTTCTGTCTTGTTGAGACAACATGATCAAGACCTCATAATGTTTTAATGATGACAAATAAACCTTCGAAACACATAAAATAATAAACGGTAGCTAAAGTTCCCCGACTCACATGTCTGCTCCTGGCACGCTACCCACACGTCAACGCGTGGGTGACGCGCCAGGCTTCTATGAATGTCGGGACGAATTTTGAAAGTCGGTTTCCCCTTACCCGAAAAATATGGATCTTTGAATACAGGTATGAATATGCTATGTGCTTAATTGAGAACACTCGAAACGAGTTTCGGGATTAGAGAGATCAAACTTTTAAAATACCCGCTTACGGGAAAACACCAACTCATGTTTTCTAACTCTCGCCTCTAGCCAAGGCTTCTCAAAACTTAGGGAGCTTATATATTTCACGTAACATCATGTGAAAGCATCCATATGCTCATATCCCGTGCTTACGTCTTCTCTAATCACGTAACGGGTTTACTCCCTTATTGGTCAAACTAAGTCCAAGGTCTCTTTGCGTAAATGCATCCTTTCCCGCATGGGTTATGCTATACATCAAGGCAAAGCACTTGACTTGTTTGTATCAAGGTCTTAGTTGAGTACGTCGAGTCGTGGAAAATCATGAGTTATGAAACTATTGATTCTCGACGTTATGTTACTTGGATTTATAAGTAACCTATGATTTTCTCAACTTATAATCTTAATTGTCCAAACTTTTTCTTCATAATGACAATTAGATTATATACTAATCTTTTTTAATATTTTCTTAATCTTATTTTCACAGAAGTCAAACCACCAAATCTCCCACAATCCTTCCAAAAAATCCTTTCCCAACAACCTCTAAATATTCCCTTACACACCTTATACAAAAGTGTACTTTGTCTCCTCACAAACTCCCACACAATATTCTCTTCACTTTACCAACTTCCCATACACCTTTTCTTATAAACACACATATACACACATATACTCACATACACATACCTTTACATTCAAAATACACACACTTCACTCACATAACTCTCTTCACACACACAAGGCTCGCCATCCAATCACTCTTACATATTTCTTACATATACAACTCACTCCCTATACACATCCCATCTCTACAACATATTCCTTACACTCCCAACTATTTTATTTTCAAATTTACACACACTACAAACAAACATCTCTTTCTCTACACACGAGGCTCCCCATCACATCCATACTTATATATTCCCTTACACACACACAATCCAACTCTTATATTCCTTACACCCTTTCACATCCCAACCTTTCACCAACATCCACACTTTCTCTCCAAGGAAGGAATATTCCTTTGGATATCCTTTTCTTAACCCAACCATGGTTCATCTAACCCAACTATGGTTAGTTCTCTACATACACATTCTCACCCAACCATGGTTAACTCTTAACCACACCAAGGATGGAATATTCCCTTGGATATTGATGCGTGGATTGCATCTACGCAAGAGGTTTTACTTCTCAAGGGATCTCGAGAAGCTTCCAATCCCCACCAGGCAGTGTACCTGACCGATGTAGTATAGTGTAGTGGCAAGTACCGGGGGATTGATCGTTCTACTTGGGGAATAGTGTTTGTTAGGATTGAAAACTACTCTAGTTAGGTATAAGGATGAGGGATGATTCTTTCTGTATTTTTATATTTTTTTGAAAGCAAGTAAAATCTCGGTTTTGAAGGAGTGGGCGGAATTAGTTGCTAGTCAAGTATCCCAAATAACTACTAATGCAATAAAAATAAAATAACAAGAAAATAAATGTGAGAAAACCTTATATGGAGAAAAACGTGTTTACTCAGATTTCACTACTCCATAGCTATCTTTTACCGGTCGATTAGTTTGTTACAATTGTGTAGATGACGGGTTGTATGCTTTAATACCATTCGTGGGGGCATGTATGTGTAGCAACCCACAAAATCTCACCACTAACATTCCCATTACAAATACCTGTACTAGGTATTTCCACAGGTAAATTTTTGCTTTTTGCATGCATATCATTACATAAGTGACTCTCTAGACCAACTAACATATCTACACAAGCTAAATATCTCTACCTACGCATTCTATAAACTCCTGGTATGTCAAGCATAGGATCACAAAAACACCATAATAAGTAATTCACCAATATAAAACACTAAACTCATCACAACACCCTAATTTAACACTAATTAAACCCTAATCAGGCCTATGTGTTTACAAAACCCTAATTGCGTATCAGAACTAGTTTGAAAGTGTTCAAGGCTTATGTATAAGTTACCTTAGGATCATTTGGATACCCTAGCATCATTAGACCCTAGTACAACCTCTTAGAGTCTAGGTACAAGCCTCTTAAGCACAAAACCATAACTAGGTTATAACTTCCCGGAAATTAGGTCAAACCTCTCTAATTCCCATAAGCTACCACCACTTAGTATAAGCTTCTTAGGACTTAGGACTAGTCACTAAACACTCATAGGACCCTAATCTAGGCACTAAACCCTAAGATAGACCCTAATCACTCACTAAGCAAAATTAGGTTAGAACTAAACATAACTTAAACCTAATCCTAAAACTAAGTACCCTAAGCACCTCAAACACATCAAGCACCTAGCCTAGCACCTTAGTCATGCTTAGCACACACCCTAGCACCTCCCTAGCAAGCACACAAGTAGGTGATGCACCTACTTGTCACCTCCTTCACCCTGTGGCTTCATCACCTGCACACAAACCCTAGGCCGACCTATAGGCACCCTTAGTCACCATGGTAGCTTGTATTAGTCATGTATATCTGCCATAAGTCACCTCCACCCCCTTCGACACCTCCTTCTCTCCTTTCTTGGTCGCTACTCCAAACGACCCTATAAAAGGGCTCGTTGCCCTTTCATTTCAACTTACCCCTCTTCACTTCTTTTCACCTCACAATCTCTGGTCCTAATAGTATTAGTAAGGTCATAGTAAGCCTAGAAGTCGAGCACTAGAAGCCTTAGACTTTGTCAAGTTCCATTTTGCCCTAGAAAACCCTAGTTTACCTCGTTAAGCCCTAGCTGATCAAGTAAGATTTTTATTTTTACTTCTAATAGTTATATTACAGTACTAGGATATTATTAGGATGCCTTAGACCCCTTGCCTAAGCCTTGATCATTTTCCTTTAGGACTTTTCATTTTAAAACCCTAATTATAGACTAAATACCAAATATATGCTATAAGACCTTTTCATAAGCTATAAGTTAGTTTAGGCAACTTAGTTAAGCTAATATTAGTTAACCATAAGCTAGGAAACCTTTTTGTTTCATAAAAATATAGTTTGCATGGAATTAGGACTAGTTTTGCATAACTTTTCATACATAGGGGTATATATGGTAAATTTCTGAAAATATTAAGTCTAGGGACTATTTTTGACATTTATTAGAAGTTATAAGTATAAGGACCCTTTTTGCAAAGTTATATAACCTTAGGATAAAAAGTTAAAAAGTTATAAACTTATAAGGACTAGTTTTGCAAAAGTTATAAAGTTAAGGGTATAAATAGTAAATTCTCAAAACTTATAAGTCCAAGGGTAATTTTTGTCATTTTCACATAACATAGAAGTATATGGACTAATTATGTGAAGTTTAGATAGTTATAAACCTAGGTAATATAAGTATTATAAGTATAGGGTAGATTTTGAAAATATATTAAACTTAAAGGTTATAGAATAAACTATTTTCATATATATAGCAAACCTATTTTAAAGTTAGAAGCATAACACAATACTAGGGAGCTTCACGTGAGGAGTGCTATGTGGATATTTCGTTTTAACGAGTCTGCTGGGTTTAAGATTTAAAGTGTCCTGGCTCCTCAAACGATTATTGCATATACTTCTGAATTGTGATGACCCAAACGGTGTTATGTTATAACTAAACTCTAATAACAATATAACTCAATAGTAAGGAACTTCGTGTGAGGAGTTATATACTTCTGAATTATGATGGCCCGAATAGTATTATGTTGGCAGCATAATACAATAGTAGGGAGCTTCATATGAGGAGTTATACTTCTGAATTACGATGGCCTGAACGGTGTTATATTATATCTAAGGATCCTAAGATAAATCACTTAATAAACTTAAAACAAAAGAACTAGAGCTTGACATGCCTCCACAACAATAATAGACCTCAAGAAACGTAAGTCAGCAGTCTAGACCTCTAGTCACTTTGAGATCAATCACATAGCCTTAAGCCCAGGTGAGTTTTCATAGCCTCAAACTTTTTAAACGCTTTCTAAATGTTTTCCAAACCCTGTGAGGGGGATACATGCTACTTGCTTTAAAAACCGATACAAGTCTTTTTCTTTGGTTGTTGCACAAGTGATATTATCTGCCACCATTACATAACTAAAATTCATGAGCCATAATCACTTGTGGGTTTTACACAAGTGAACGCGAGTATAGTTGATAGATCTATTGGAGTTTGACACCTCCCGTTGGTTTACCTCAGCCGGGTAACCATAAGTACTATACTTGAAACCTCTAAGGATTAACTTTGGCAAGTTATCCTTCTTGTCCCCTCATGGTTGGGTCTACAGCCCCCATGACCCGGACTGTTAACGTGCGGTTTCATTAGCTTAGTGCAACATACCCCACTCTTGATAATTGTGCATGCATCACAATTATCACACACACACACACACACACACACACACATAACATTTTCCCAAATGGGTGTAAAAACTGCACCCAGGGAACTTGTATTCAGCCACACCCTAAACCTATGACTCTCACTCAACCTAGTGTTGACTTTTAAGCATGTATCCTAGGTAACGAAGCTCTGCGGAAATTATGGCATGGAGTGTCACAAAGCTTGAAGGACTTTTCACCCAGTTATCATTCAAGTTTCATAACAAACTTAGATTTTGGGGACCTCCTCTTATTCAACTCTGATGATTTAATTGAATGGTAAATCATTTTATAAAAACGTCTCTTTTCGAGTCGTTTTCTATTACTGTAACTGTGATTCCATGAAGTAATACCCCAACCCTAAATCCGTTGCGAAACATGAAAATGGAGGTGTTACAGATTGGTATCAGAGCCTCAGTTGTAGAGAACAAGATCAAAACCTAAACTACAACAATTTTTCCCGATACCCGAGAAAGTCCTTTGTGCCACTACACTCCCCAATGCCTTTTCCCAGAGCCATACGTGCATTAGATCTGCATAATAGGTATTACTTGACTATTACTTGAGCATATATTAATTTCTGCATTACTAGATAGATATGCCTGCTCCCCACTACTCTACTATTACCCTATCCGGAATACATACGGAGAATGTTCATCCCTCTCCGAATGATTCAGATTTTAGCCTAAAAAATCTTTTTCCCGAATCCCCGAATAGCCCTAGGAATAATATAGATACGCCGTCACCCTTAGGATTTACATCTTTTATAGATGACCCACACCTAAAACATATAAGAGATTATATGCTAACGCATCACCTATCACTTCCCCAAACACTATCCTACACCCACCTTTTCCCACACCTAGGTTAGAACCACATGGTTTCTTTCTCCCTAGAACACCTTATATACCTATGTCACACCCTGAATTTACCTGTTATATGGCAGCGGAATTGAATACCTGGGTGTAACGATCATGGCATCTCATACAAGGTTATATTGAACGACCTAAAGTGTCGTTTTGTAAATACAACGTTTGATCATTTATTTAAAACATACAGAGTTTACAAACATAGGTCCCATAAGGTTTTACAAATTTATTGAAAACAAGTACGACAAGATCAAACGATACATAAGTGCAATGAAGTAAAAGAGTGAGATGCGTCAACTCCTCGACTCCATGAAGGTCCAAATGCATGTCACATGAGTACTTTAATTACCTGAAAATACATTGCTAAAACGGTCAACAATAATGTTGGTGAGAAATCATAGGTTTATGAAAATAAATGTTATACGGCAACCTCAAGTATAATGTGTAACACATAAGTCTCATGAAAAATAGTACAATAGACCTTAAGCTCATGACCCCGAAGCTAGACTGTACTAATGAAATGCCCCAAATGGAGTGCTTTGCCAAACACCCTGAAAGTATGAAATGAAATGCATCCGTTTGACTGTTGGTAACCCCAACGCGGATGGAGGCGTCACCCTCAATAGATCTATCCACTCACTTTCGCTTGCTCACAATTAACGGTTCATGATGTACTAAATAGGGGACTTTAACATGGCAAATGCGGTAACTCAAGCATTGTAATTGAATTTAATACTTTGGCCCGTATGAAAATTGGTGCAATGTATTCTCCCCCGTGGGATTTGAAATGAAATAATTAATTGAAAACGGGGCTATGTAAACTCATCTTAAGTGATGGTACGATATGTAGTGAATGAAATGAAATGATGAGGTGCAACTTCTAGCCGCAACCTAAAATGAATGTATGTAATCTAATTTAGATTATGAAATGAATTCGTGTATGCACTTGCACTTATAATCTATACCACTCGTATTATATCAAAATATGTAATATTATCAAAACTATAATTTATATTATCGTATAAAGTTATAATGAATATTACATGTTCATATAGTGTAATAATGTTGTACGATAGTTATTTGGTGATAAATTGTAAAAATACAAGTTTTCGTCGTAAATATTATACTTAGTAATTTCTGAAGTACGGCTAAAAATGACCTCGGAAAACTAGTTGTAAATCAGTGAATATTGAGAGTTAGGAAACAAAATTTGTATTTCTGGAAAGCTTAGCACCAAGCCTAAATATGTTCAGTAGTGAAGTTTTGCTCAATGTGCCCAGATTTTAAGATAAATGGTCGAAAAGTATGATGTTTAGGCCAAAACTGCCATTTTAGGGCAGTTTTTGTGAATGTTTGGATGACTGTAGATTACTCATTTTAAGTCCAAATGATAAACGGCTTTTTGATTTGAAAACGAGGCCAGGTGCTCTAACTTTTGTTCCTTGGAGTCCCAACTCCAGAACTGAGTCATTTGACGGGAAAATAGCTCCCAACATGGTTGTTTGTAGATTTTCTGGTTAGTCTTAAAAATATACTAAGTGTTAGTGCTGATGGAAATTTTTAGTAAACATATATCTTTGAAAATTCATAACTAATTCGTTATAAGTCCGTTTCTCGAGTTCTTTATATCCCCGAAAAGGTAAAAAGGTGAACTAACATATTTTCAATAGTTTGGTATGTTTTGATAAGGTCTAAGGCTCGTTTTTGGTCAATGAATTTCGTACATCAGCAACATATTTTTCAGAAATGTATATATATATATAGTGTAACTTGTTTTTGGCATAACTTTTTCATCGTAAGTCCGTTTTTATCCGTTCTTTCGACAATGAATTCATCTAAAAGTGTATTTTCTAGTTCTTGGGTCAAAAATTAACCAAAACTTACTGAGTTTACTCAGTTTTGCAAATAGGGACAGTAGTGAAATATATTGTCTTAAAAATGGTTTTTTACTAGTTTATACTTGTCCAAGTCCATCACTAACAACATCAACAATCCCTTAATCTACCATACACCTTCCTAGGGTTTCATGGGTTCCCTAACATCATTTTTCATCCATTTCTTCAAAGGTTCACAAGTAATTCATTTTATATATAAAAATGATACAAAATATAAATGTAGTGGTATAGATTTTTACATGCATGTACATATACTATGAAAATACATGAACCTTGCAAGAATTTGGTAAGATTTATGAAAAAGAATTTGATATACTTACTTGAAGTGGTGGTGATTAGTTGTTTTAGTTTAATCCTAATTAATCCATAGGTTTCTATTTCAAAACCTTGTAATAGATTACTAGATATGATAAATGTGTACTTGATCTACAAAATTTCTTCTTCTTGATTTGAGTTTGGCCGTGGGTTTGGAAGAGACAAGGAGGAAGAAATATATTTTTTTCTTTATAAGAAATCTAGTATTGCATGTGTGTGAAAAGTTGGTAGTTTTAGGTATTTATATAAGTGGTTTTATGAAGATTTTGTGCCAAGTGTGGTAGGGAGCTCACCAAAACTGGCCACCTAGCTTGGTGAATAGTGTGGTGTAAATTTTTGTACACTAATTAATTTACGGGGTACCGTTTAGTGTATAGTTTTGTCGTTTTAGCGTTATCGGGTACCGGGTTAATTAGAAATAAATTCTAACGGAACAAGACGGGATATAACAAAGTTGTAAAAATTATAAAAATATAATTTTTGTAAACATTGGGTGTTTTGATTGGTAGTGCTTTGTTGGTACAATTTTTGTTATATATAATTACAAGTAATGGTTTAATATTTGGTAACTTACCACTATATAAAATATATAGTTTAATAAACCTTAGTAGAAATATAACTAATATATAAAAATATTAGTGATCTAGTGGAATTTGTTTGGTGTATTGATTAAAAACTATAATCATATGTTATTATTTATTTAGAAATAAATAAATAAATGTAACGTACTTGAAATTATATATTCTACGAGTGGGATAGAATGCAAATGATGTCGTGATGAATTGTAGACTAACCCTAGTCTATGAAATGTATATTGAATGATAATGTGACTTAACCTACCCGATTTCGTCAAATGAATATCTGTAAACCTAGTTTACGTGAAATGATGAATTGAATCTCTGAATAGGAAAATGTCAAGACTTGGGAAAGTGACCTGAAATTGAGAATTGTGACATTCTTCCCTCCTAATAGGAATCGAGTCCCTGGATTCAGTTCATGTTGGTCTCTGGAGGGGTATTGGTGAAATAATGTGGATAATTGAGTCTCTTTTGGTCTTCCCATACCCAAGTATACTCGGGACTTCTTTGGGAATTCTCGCAAATTTTCATAATAGAATTTGACTTTGTTTCAACTGCTTGACCTCACGGTCCATGATTTTTGCTGGCTTATACGGTGCTGAGTACGTCCTATAGTGCTCAGATAGTTCTCTTTAAGGTTTGTTGATCTGAGGATGGTAGAGCATGTGTATCCGATTGGAAAGAGAATATTTTAAAGGAATTGCTAGAAGTTTGAGGAGTATCATCTATCCTTTCATTGTTTTCTTATGTTATGGAATATTGTTCGTAGATGGAAAGTCTCTCCTAGAGATGTCAATGGAAAAATCCAACTTAATGGCTGAACGAGTGACAAGCGGTGTATGTATCCAAGGAGGATTTGTCGAAAGGGATGTTCATGAAAATTTTTATTTGTTTACAAAGCTTTTGAATGAAGGTTGTTATTAGTAATTCTTGAAAATGTGACTATTTCCTTCACGGCATAATCCTTCCTGAATTATACATAGGTGATCAGGCTATGTATACTTGAGGACAGATGATGCGATGCTTGACTTAGTCAAATAGCGTTACTTTTCTTAAAAGTTTAGATGGTGTTCAACTTGTTTTTTTGAAAAATGGTATGCCAGATAATTCTTTTCAGGGTAGCATGAAAATTGTTTCGTGTAATGGTAGTAATCACTTGATAACAATAATAGAAAAATCAATTTATTGGGTGGTGACAAAATAGCTTGGAATAAAATTCGTTAAATGGTTCATTGGATACGTGGGTGAATCTTAAGGAATGGTAATAGTCTACTAATCCGTCAAGAATGAAATCGGCCTAATCCCTGCTAAGACAATGGTATAATGTTGCGAAACGATTAAAAATTGAAAATTGGAATAGAAAATGGAATAAGCGAAGGTTATGATTATCGCGGAGAT
>LBNU01039003.1:34872-66773 GCA_014162995.1 Artemisia annua
TGATGATCATGGCATCTCATACAAGGTTATATTGAACGACCTAAAGTGTCGTTTTGTAAATACAACGTTTGATCATTTATTTAAAACATACAGAGTTTACAAACATAGGTCCCATAAGGTTTTACAAATTTATTGAAAACAAGTACGACAAGATCAAACGATACATAAGTGCAATGAAGTAAAAGAGTGAGATGCGTCAACTCCTCGACTCCATGAAGGTCCAAATGCATGTCACATGAGTAGTTTAATTACCTGAAAATACATTGCTAAAACGGTCAACAATAATGTTGGTGAGAAATCATAGGTTTATGAAAATAAATGTTATACGGCAACCTCAAGTATAATGTGTAAGACATAAGTCTCATGAAAAATAGTACAATAGACCTTAAGCTCATGACCCAGAAGCTAGACTGTACTAATGAAATGCCCCAAATGGAGTGCTTTGCCAAACACCCTGAATGTATGAAATGAAATGCATCCGTTTGACTGTTGGTAACCCCAACGCGGATGGAGGCGTCACCCTCAATAGATATATCCACTCACTTTCGCTTGCTCACAATTAACGGTTCATGATGTACTAAATAGGGAACTTTAACATGGCAAATGCGGTAACTTAAGCATTGTACTTGAATTTAATACTTTGGCCCATATGAAAATTGGTGCAATGTATTCTCCCCCGTGGGATTTGAAATGAAATAGTTAATTGAAAACGGGGCTATGAAAACTCACCTTAAGTGATGGTACGATATGTAGTGAATGAACTGAAATGATGAGGTGCAACTTCTAGCCGCAACCTAAAATGAATGTATGTAATCTAATTTAGATTATGAAATGAATTCGTGTATGCACTTGCACTTATAATCTATACCACTCGTATTATATCAAAATATGTAATATTATCGAAAATATAATTTATATTATCGTATAAAGTTATAATGAATATTACATGTTCATATAGTGTAATAATGTTGTACGACAGTTATTTGTTGATAAATTGTAAAAATACAAGTTTTCGTCGTAAATATTATACTTAGTAATTTCTGAAGTACGGCTAAAAATGGCCTTGGAAAACTAGTTGTAAATCAGTGAATATTGAGAGTTAGGAAACAAAATTTGTATTTCTGGAAAGCTTAGCACCAAGCCTAAATATGTTCAGTAGTGAAGTTTTGCTCAATGTGCCCAGATTTTAAGATAAATGGTTGAAAAGTATGGTGTTTAGGCCAAAACTGCCATTTCAGGGAAGTTTTTGTGAATGTTTGGATGACTGTAGATTACTCATTTTAAGTCCAAATGACAAACGGCTTTTTGATTTGAAAACTAGGCCAGGTGCTCTAACTTTTGTTCCTTGGAGTCCCATCTCCAGAACTGAGTCATTTGACGGGAAAATAGCTCCCAACATGGGTGTTTGTAGATTTTCTGGTTAGTCTTAAAAATATACT
Source organism: Artemisia annua (assembly GCA_014162995.1). Lineage (NCBI taxonomy): Eukaryota > Viridiplantae > Streptophyta > Magnoliopsida > Asterales > Asteraceae > Artemisia > Artemisia annua. Next base: position 36,312 of record LBNU01039003.1, read on the forward strand.
AAGTGTTAGTGTTGATGGAAATTTTTAGTAAACATATATCTTTGAAAATTCAAAACTAATTCGTTATAAGTACGTTTCTCGAGTTCTTTATATCCCCGAAAAGGTAAAAAGGTGAACTAACGTATTTTTAATAGTTTGGTATGTTTTGACAAGGTCTAAGGCTCGTTTTCGGTCAATGAATTTCGTACATCAGCAACATATTTTTCAGAAATGTATATATATATGTATATATATATATATATATATATATATATATATATATATATATATATATATATATATATATATATATATATATATATATATATATATATATATATATATATATATATAGTGTAACTTGTTTTTGGCATAACTTTTTCATCGTAAGTCCATTTTTATCCGTTCTTTCGACCATGAATTCATCTAAAAGTGTATTTTCTAGTTCTTGGGTGAAAAATTAACCAAAACTTACTGAGTTTACTCAGTTTTGCAAATAGGGACAGTAGTGAAATATATTGTCTTAAAAATGGTTTGTTACTAGTTTATACTTGTCCAAGTCCATCACTAACAACATCAACAATCCCTTAATCTACCATACACCTTCCTAGGGTGTCATGGGTTCCCTAACATCATTTTTCATCCATTTCTTCAAAGGTTCACAAGTAATTCATTTTATATATAAAAATGATACAAAATATAAATATAGTGGTATAGATTTTTACATGCATGTACATATACTATGAAAATACATGAACCTTGCAAGAATTTGGTAAGATTTATGAAAAAGAATTTGATATATTTACTTGAAGTGGTGGTGATTAGTTGTTTTAGTTTAATCCTAATTAATCCATAGGTTTCTATTTCAAAACCTTGTAATAGATTACTAGATATGATAAATGTGTACTTGATCTACAAAATTTCTTCATCTTGATTTGAGTTTGGCCGTGGGTTTGGAAGAGACAAGGAGGAAGAAATATATTTTTTTCTTTATAAGAAATCTAGTATTGCATGTGTGTGAAAAGTTGGTAGTTTTAGGTATTTTTATAAGTGGTTTTATGAAGATTTTGTGCCAAGTGTGGTAGGGAGCTCACCAAAACCAGCCACCTAGCTTGGTGAATAGTGTGGTGTAAATTTTTGTACACTAATTAATTTACGGGGTACCGTTTAGTGTATAGTTTTGTCGTTTTAGCGTTATCGGTTACCGGGTTAATTAGAAATAAATTCTAACGGAACAAGACGGGATATAACAAAGTTGTAAGAATTATAAAAATATAATTTTTGTAAACATTGGGTGTTTTGATAGGTAGTGCTTTGTTGGTACAATTTTTGTTATATATAATTACAAGTAATGCTTTAATATTTGGTAACTTACCACTATATAAAATATATAGTTTAATAAACCTTAGTGGAAATATAACAAATATATAAAAATATTAGTGCTCTAGTGGAATTTGTTTGGTGTATTGATTAAAAACTATAATCATATGTTACTATTTATTTAGAAATAAATAAATAAATGTAACGTACTTGAAATTATATATTCTACGAGTGAGATAGAATGCAAATGATGTCGTGATGAATTGTAGACTAACCCTAGTCTATGAAATGTATATTGAATGATAATGTGACTTAACCTACCCGGTTTCGTCAAATGAATATCTGTAAACCTAGTTTATGTGAAATGATGAATTGAAATCTGTGAATAGGAAAATGTCAAGACTTGGGAAAGTGACCTGAAATTGAGAATTGTGACAACCTAGAATACCCATCCCTGCCTATAACCCTAGATATGAACTTAGGCAACCCTATACTATAGCACCTCCACCTTACTTATTAGACCCTCCCACTTCATCTTGGAAGTTTGAAGTCGGAGAAAATTTCACTAAGACAACCTTAGAAAATCAGGAAAATCTTGTAGAAGAAATTTTAAATAATCTAGATGAAATTTTCCTTGACCTTATTGGGAAGATACAATAAGGTCATGATAATAACTTAGGTACTCGACCCGACTATAGTAATTTAAGAAATACCCTAGCACAAGCCTGTTTTAGGATAGGTAGATTATAAAGGAATCAAATGAGATACCACCATAAGATAGCCTTTGCCCGTTTTAGAATCCGTACCTTAGAAAAGATTATTGATGATGACGAGGAAAGTCATCAATCAAATTTAGGAAATACTGTAAACCCTTAGATTTAGGAAAAATCTTGGAAGAAACCTCCAAGTGATATGCCTTAAGAATCTTACTTTAGGATAGTAAGTATAGTAATACTTTTAGGATATGTAAGATAAGAAAACAATAATAAGACTTAGGTATATCTTATCGATACTTCCTAGTGTCCCTCAAAATTAGGATAACCTAGTCAACCTAGAATTAGGTATACCTTTCCCTGATTACCTTAGGTCATCCTGAACCCTGATAGAATCCCTAGGAATTTAGGAATAATACATAAAAACATAACAAGTGAGTACTTTTTATAACCCACCTTAGACCCTTACTCTATCATAACCCTTAGAAATATTAGGACCCCGATGCCTTAAACATATAGACTCTTATCACCTTTAACCCCTAACTCGGTTGGGTTTCGATTTCAAACCCAAGTTCTTGTTGAGAACCGTCTCATACGGATACTTGTTCATGAACTTTAGGATTGGGAAAAAGCCTAAAGCTTCATTCTATAGAGTCCGTCGTCTATTCTTTCTCATCCATTGATTTTCCTCGGGCAATCTGCCTAAAAACCCTACCCTCTTAAATCCAACAACACGACATTTGGCATAAATAACGACACTTGTTAGAAATCTAAGTATAACAAGTCATTTATGACCTTATGCGGTTGTAACTTCCTCTTCCGTTATTCTATGACATTCTATGTCATGTATAACAACTCCTTTTATACCTTCACCTTTTCACCCAAAATCCCTTAAACACACTTCCTCTATCATTTTACACGATACTGATGATGAGAATTCTTATTCTACATCATAGAGATCTGAATTCTTTCTCTTGCCTCCGGTTTTCACTACTTCTTTAGACTCCTTATTAGTTAGAAGATCTTTCCCTAACTATTCCTATATACGAGTATATAGTAATTATATACAAGTATATTCCCGTCATTCCCTCCTTACTTGCTTAAGATTATTATGATTCCTAAAAGAAGTTACTCATTCCTAGAAAACCCCTAGTTAATCTCCCTAGAATACCTATACTTAGGAATAGAAATGACTATAGTATGTCTCTGGAAGATAGAAATAGAATACCTTAGATTATGAAGTTAGATTATCTTAAGGTATCACTAAGAATGACTTTGAAATTAGAAATTATGAAAGGAAAAATAGGATTCAATTAAAGAACTTTATCAAGGATATCAGAACTAGAACACAGATTAGATATAAGAAATCTTGGGGAAAAACAAAGAATTAAATAGTAAGCCTCCACCTTAAGCTTTAAAATCCCTAGTTTAGGATAGGCACATTAGCAAAGTTTCTACCATCTAGGCACATTAGCTAGCTTCGACCATATAAGAATAAGTCATTTTAAGGACACAATTTGCCCCTATCTAATCCCTTAGGATACCCACATCATATTTCGTGGATCTTAGAAAAGTAAATCCTTAGGAAACAACTAAGAAACTTTAATGGATCTGATTAGTGGTTTATGAACTTAAGGCCCGTTGTAACACCCCAACCCGACACGGGTCAAAATGCCACATTATGGTGTCACTCAGAACATACAACGCAAGCGGAAGACTTATAAAACATACAAGTTACAAGGGGCATACTAAGGAAGTAAGGATATACTAATTCTATACAAAAGGAAAGCCAAAAACCAAATATAAAAACAAACTAAGTCTAAAAGAAGCCAAATCCAACTAATCCAGATGCAAAGGGTATCTATCGTCAGGGTTGTCCACTAAGAGCTCCTATGCACTCTTCACTCAAACCCAGCTTCCAACCTAAGAAACCTGCCGCAGGAAAGGAAATGCGGCTGAGCTTAAAAAGCCCAGTGAACAGATATATAAACAAACGGATAATCGAAACATATATAAGTATAAGAAAAGAAATCAGAAGCTCCTGCTGAAATGAAATGTCATCTGTCAAATGCATAAGAGGTCAATGATCAACTGAACAAATATCATAAGTCAACTGAATAACGTACAAGAAGAATCAAATATTAATACAAATCATATAGTAACCAGAATAAATGAGTTGATAGAACAAAGGTTTGTCTAACGAGATACTCGAATAGACACACGAAACATAGGAAAGCCACGAGCCGACCTAACGAGATACTCGAATAGGTCTCCTACCACACAATCACATATCATATATCTGACAAATCAAAGTGCACGAAGAGGGGAGACCTCTCAGTACCAAAATGGAGTAGCTAGCTCCAACGTGAAGAAGTGTAAGCACACACTCACATTCACCCTACACAAAATCCGACATACCTAGGATGCATCCATACGCCCCCCTACAAAGCAAATCATACATATCATAATATCCAAGTGATCACATAATATATCCGACAAAATTGGGACGCTGTGGATCAATCACACCTCCACAGAAAGTGTCATGCCATCGGTGCCTCGATGACACGCCCATGGTACCTCCATGAGTAGAATAAAAACTCGGGCATAAGAACGGAACAAATCATATCATATCCAACATTATATCATATCCAACAGAACATATCAAACTGAACTGAATCATATCATAGCAAATGAATAGCAGACGGATATCAAATCATAGAATCATATCAAAGGAATCATATTAACAAATCATATCACATGGGTAAAAGCAAAAGGGATCATAGCAATGGCTCAGATCAAAAGGGATCATAGCAAAGTCAAGGATCAAAGAGTCATGAGAAGTCCCTACTGAGAAGGGATAGAATATCTGTACCTCAAACCGCAACTGAAACCATATCAAAAACAAGGATAGGAAGTTACTCCTTCTTCAGCGAATCTACACGAATTAATGATTGGCTCATTATTAACTTGTTTAAAATTATATTACTCATTTTAGTCGGCTTTCCAATTTTTATTAACTTTCCATTTATAGCAGCTTTTCAAAAAAATAGTAACCTTCCATTTATAGTAAGTTTCCACTTTTAGTAAGTTTCCCGAATTAGCAAGTTTCCATATTTAGTATGTTCCCGAAATAGTAATTTTATACTTTAAGGTTATAAATGACAATTAAATAATCTTTAAGGGCTAAAATGACCAATACAGTAGTTTAGGTAAAGTCTAGGGTCAAAAATGTAAATTATCAAAATTAAGTATTAAAATTCAAATAAAATTATTTTAAAGTTTATTTTATAAATTCATATTAAGATAATAATTTTTGGACCCCGTCGTTATAATTTTATATAATTTATTAACGTACCCACGATATTAATATTTATGCCGCGATGACCCAAAATACGACACCACAAACTTTCCTTATCTTCTTTCGTGTTAAAAACCAGTGTTTAGTCTAGATCTAAACGACATATTAAAACTCATATAACCAGATTTAAGTGCATGCCACTGATTCAATAGTTTATATGTACATAAGACTTCAACATAGAATTTGTTAACATATTGTGGACCTGTTATTTAACTAATTCTCACAAGTCGAATCATATGTATAATTGGCCTATTTTAGTCTTTCATTATATACTCATGCATGTCCTTCCTATTTATTTATTAGGCTTGTTTCAGATATTAGCACATATTTTAGAGGTCAAGACCCATGGTTAAAACCAGACATAAGAGTGCATGCGGCAACAGATTTGGAAGCCAAAATAGAAAGCAAGTCGACATATATAATATCCCGTTTTCCATATTTTATGTAGCTTATCATTTCATGTGTCCATTCGTATTATATATATATATATATATATATATATATATATATATATATATATATATATATATATATATATATATATATATATATATATATATATATATATATATATATATATATATATATATATATATATATATATATATATATATATATATATATATATATATATATATATATATATATATATATATATATATATATATATATATATATATATATATTATATATATATATATTTTATATATATATATATATATATATATATATATATATATATATATATATATATATATATATTTTAACGAATGATAAGACTCGGTTCCCACATCAGTTACATATAGATATAGCTTACATGTTTTATCACTTCATGCGACATATATATATTTCATAGATATTCTTATTCAAAACAAAACAAAGATTAGTTTCATGTGAGTTTCTTGTCTATCATTTCATGTGTTTATTTTGAGATTCATAAATGTGAGTTACAAGTCGTGTACATGCATGCATTCTTATTTTCTTTAGCTCGTACAAGATTCTGATTAGAACATGTTATATAGATCGAAATATAAAGCAAATCAAACAGAAACACAAGAGTCGAATCAGAATGCATGGATCGAAAAGATAGCTTTTATGTTTTTATTTCACGTGTGATAATTTTGTGAATTTATGTGACATGTATAACGTGTATATGTATATGGATCAGAAAGAAACAAGAGACTGAGAGTGATAAAAATACCCTTGGTGAATCGTATGGATGGGAACAAGAAGGAACCATAACCAAAAACTACAACCGAATACGAACAACCAAATCTCCTCTCGAATCTATGAAACCCACGATCAACCCACACCTTCCTCGAACCAGAATACACCACGATCAACCCCACCTTCTTGTTGCCTTTGTACACCTTCTGTTAGGTCGAAAATGAGGAAAATGGTATAGTGCCGCCACTCTTTAAGTTATTAAGGTTTATATGAGAAATGTTGGAGTGCATATACGGTTAAAGAAAAATTAGGAAAAGAGGTGGATAAATATGGGGAATTTGACCGAGCTTCAAGGTGGACTAAGACCCATTCAAAATTTCAAATTATTTATATCTAGGTTTATTTCAAGTATTAAAAGTTTGTGCACAAGATAAAAAAACTTCGGCCTTATGATAGTAATGTTTAAAAGAAATGGACTCTTAATGTTATTGTTGTACGTGTGATTATATTTCCCAAAACAAAAGTATATTAATTTTATTCATACTTAAATGATAGATTATATCTTTGGTAGTTCTCAACTTATAATGTTTCAATACTTATGTCAAATTCCCAATCTTAGAAAAATTTTCAAATTGTATGAAAATTTAGAAAAGTCAAATTTTTGGGTTTTGCAATTCTTCCCCTCTAAAAAGAAAATTTTGGTCCTCGAAAATTGAAGTCGCAAAAGTTAGACGGAGACGTAGCAAATCACAAAAGAACGTCACAATTATCCTCTCGCTCGGGGAGGTCCTTCCAACAGAATCCTCACAAACAGAAATTTTTCTCATGATCACTCGATCCCAACAAACTTGGATAGCCCCAGGCTCACCACAGAACACAAATCGTAACAAATCTGATCCAACGAATGCGAAACAATTGCGTAGCAGATGACGGATGACAGATGATAGTTGAAATCTCACAAGAAGATACATGAAACACATATACCTACGAGGCAAATATGGAGATAGTACTAATCGATATAACTTTATCAACTCCTACCAAATTTTGACCAAATAAGGAACTTGCCAAAGTCGGAGGAGCACAAATCGAATCATCAAACGTGTCAAGAGTCTCCTAAAGATATGGGAATATACATTCGTACTGCTGATCAAAATTACAACTCGGAGTATCAAAACGTATCAGAAAGCATAACAGAATAGGTAGAATAAGCGTACGAATAAGAATTAATCCAAGATCTAACGTGTAGCGAACCAAAAGCTTCCTCGAATGCCAAAACGTCTAACTCTTTTGCACCTCTTCTGAAAGTGTGAACCAAAATGTGATTCTCTGTCACGATCATTGTAGGTCAACCATGTAGCTTAAATAATCTTCGGCCGGAAGAAATCTCTGCCCATCCTCCATGCAAGCCGTCCTAGTCAATGCTCCAGTGTAACTCTACTCGTGTTGTCTTTCCTACTGTGCGTGAAAATCTCCGATGTAGTCACCACCGTGTTCATACCATCCCGTCCAGCTCCAGCTTCAAGACTCTATACATATTAGTACAACTAAGATGAATAGCGTTGATAAGACCGTTCACTTCAAACTGCTCTCTTCCATCGTAGAAATTCAACACCAAAAACGAAGATAAATCTCGTGTTTCTCTTTCGTCTCTGAACACCCTAATATGTCATACTATGATAATTTGTCCAAGTATTCATGAAAGGCACGATTTATCAGTTTCATAGGAATAGTCGTAGTGGTAGCCAATACAATTAGCTTATCGACGTTCATAGAGATCATAACGAATACGAAACAAAATTTCTAAGAATATCCCGTTCTTTTCACAAAATAAGACACGATTCAGCTTCCAACAATAAATACCATCATCATTCTCCTCCACAAATAAAACAAAAACACACAAAGATACACAACGAACGTTCCCAACAAATCGAATAACTCTCGAGGCGAGTTTCATCAGAGAAGTATCTTTACAGCAGTGAGGAAATCAATGCACGAGTTTTAGAACAAGGTGGTCAAAAACGATTATCAGGTTAAGAATCATGGTGTAGAATATGAACTTCACAGAACGTCAAGGGTGACAAACATAAAATGACAGTCGTCATCATCATAATACTCAAGCAACAAATCAAAATCCAGAATAACATCGAATCGAACATCTCCAATGTAAACAGATTAGCACAACAAAATCGTCTCCAAATATCTCCAAAACGCATCGGAGAATTCGAATATACACGATGAAAAGTCACCAAACGTTCATAGGGGTAGAATAGGTAAGGTCAAAAATCAACAATGAGGAAAGAATTAAAAGCAAGGAGAAGTCATAGGGTGTGTCGAACACGTAGGATTCATACATACGCGAATCTCCGAACGAACGAAAGGCATCAAAACGAATGTCAAACGAATCAAGAATCGAAGTTCAAAAGAAAGTGATAACTCCAGAAAATGAAACTTATAAGACATACTACGAAGTCTAAAGGCATCCTAAACACATGTCGCGAATCCTGATAAGTCCTCTAAGTCTCCGAAATGAATGATCTAGTAAGAGCTTAACGAAAAGCAAAGGCATAAATCAGAGAAAAGCGGAAGCAAGAAAAGCAACATCTGATCATATATCTATCCAATCCTCACCAGTCATACTAAAGCTCTTAAGGGGAGAAACTTAAGGCAAAACCTTCCAAAGTTATTCCTAAAGCTTCTAAGGTGCAAACCTAAGGGTCCAAAACTTCACAGGCCACAACTTATGTACTACAAGTCGCAGCCTGGGCTCTGATACCATAATTGTAACACCCAACCCGACACGGGTCAAAATGCCACATTATGGTGTCACTCAGAACATACAACGCAAGCGAAAGACTTATAAAACATACAAGTTACAAGGGGCATACTAAGGAAGTAAGGATATACTAATTCTATACAAAAGGAAAGCCAAAAACCAAATATAAAAACAAACTAAGTATAAAAGAAGCGAAATCCAACTAATCCAGATACAAAGGGTATCTATCGTCAGGGTTGTCCACTAAGAGCTCCTATGCACTCTTCACTCAAACCCAGCTTCCAACCTAAGAAACCTGCCGCAGGAAAGGAAATGCGGCTGAGCTTAAAAAGCCCAGTGAACAGATATATAAACAAACGGATAATCGAAACGTATATAAGTATAAGAAAAGAAATCATAAGCTCCTGCTGAAATGAAATGTCTTATGTCAAATGCATAAGAGGTCAACTATCAACTGAACAAATATCATAAGTCAACTGAATAACATACAAGAAGAATCAAATATTAATACAAATCATATAGTAACCAGAATAAATGAGTTGATAGAACAATGGTTTGTCTAACGAGATACTCGAATAGACACACGAAACATAGGAAAGCCACGAGCCGACCTAACGAGATACTCGAATAGGTCTACCCACACAATCACATATCATATATCCGACAAATCAAAGTGCACGAAGAGGGGAGACCTCTCAGTACCAAAATGGAGTAGCTAGCTCCAACGTGAAGAAGTGTAAGCACACACTCACATTCACCCTACACAAAATCCGACATACCTAGGATGCATCCATACGCCCCTACAAAGAAAATCATACATATCATAATATCCAAGTGATCACATAATATATCTGACAAAATGGGGATGCCGTGGATCTATCACACCTCCGCAGAAAGTGTCATGCCATCGGTGCCTCGATGACACGCCCATGGTACCTCCATGAGTAGAATAAAAACTCGGGCATAAGAACGGAACAAATCATATCATATCCAACATTATATCATATCCAACAGAACATATCAAACTGAACTGAATCATATCATAGCAAACGAATAGCAGACGGATATCAAATCATAGAATCATATCAAAGGAATCATATTAACGAATCGTATCACATGGATAAAAGCAAAAGGGACCATAGGAATGGCTCATATCAAAAGGGATCATAGCAAAGTCAAGGATCAAAGAGTCATGAGAAGTCCCTACTGAGAAGGGATAGAATATATGTACTTCAAACCGCAACTGAAACCATATCAGAAACAAGGATAGGAAGTTACTCCTTCTTCAGCGAATCTACACGAATTAATGATTGGCTCATTATTAACTTGTTTAAAATTATATTACTCATTTTAGTCGGCTTTCCAATTTTTATTAACTTTCCATTTATAGCTGCTTTTCAAAAAAATAGTAAGGTTCCATTTATAGTAAGTTTCCACTTTTAGTAAGTTTCCCGAATTAGCAAGTTTCCATATTTAGTATGTTCCCGAAATAGTAATTTTATACTTTAAGGTTATAAATGACAATTAAATAATGTTTAAGGGCTAAAATGACAAATACAGTAGTTTAGGGTTAAATATGTCAATTTAGTAAAGTATAGGGTCAAAAATGTAAATTATCAAAATTAAGTATTAAACTTCAAATAAAATTATTTTAAAGTTTATTTTATAAATTCATATTAAGATAATAATTTTTGGACCCTGTCGTTATAATTTATATAACATATTAACGTACCCACGATATTAATATTTATGCCGCGATGACCCAAAATACGACACCACAAACTTTCCTCTTCTTCTTTCGTGTTAAAAACCAGTTTTTAGTCTAGATCTAAACGACATATTAAAACTCATATAACCAGATTTAAGTGCATGCCACTGATTCAATAGTTTATACGTACATAAGACTTCAACATAGAATTTGTTAACATATTGTGGACCTGTTATTTAACTAATTCTCACAAGTCGAATCATATGTATAATTGGCCTATTTTAGTCTTTCATTATATACTCATGCATGTCCTTCCTATTTATTTATTAGGCTTGTTTCAGATATTAGCACATATTTTAGAGGTCAAGACCCATGGTTAGAACCAGACATAAGAGTGCATGCGGCAACAGATTTGGAAGCCAAAATAGAAAGCAAGTCGACATATATAATATCCCGTTTTCCATATTTTATGTAGCTTATCATTTCATGTGTCCATTCGTATTATACATATATATTTTTTTAACGAATGATAAGACTCGGTTCCCACATCAGTTACATATAGATATAGCTTACATGTTTTATCACTTCATGCGACATATATATACTTCATAGATATTCTTATTCAAAACAAAACAAAGATCAGTTTCATGTGAGTTTCTTGTCTATCATTTCATGTGTTTATTTTGAGATTCATAAATGTGAGTTACAAGTCGTGTACATGCATGCATTCTTATTTTCTTTAGCTCGTACAAGATTCTGATTAGAACATGTTATATAGATCGAAATATAAAGAAAATCAAAACAGAAACACAAGAGTCGAATCAGAATGCATGGATCGAAAAGATAGCTTTTATGTTGTTATTTCATGTGTGATAATTTTGTGAATTTATGTGACATGTATAACGTGTATATGTATACGGATCAGAAAGAAACAAGAGATTGAGAGTGATAAAAATACCCTTGGTGAATCGTATGGATGGGAACAAGAAGGAACCACAACCAAAACTACAACCGAATACGAAAAACCAAATCTCCTCTCGAATCTATGAAACCCACGATCAACCCACACCTTCCTCGAACCAGAATACACCACGATCAACCCCACCTTCTTGTTGCCTTGGTACACCTTCTGTTAGGTTGAAAATGAGGGAAATGGTATAGTGCCGCCACTCTTTAAGTTATTAAGGTTTATATGAGAAATGTTGGAGTGCATATACGGTTAAAGAATAATTAGGAAAAGAATTGGATAAATATGGGGAATTTGACCGAGCTTCAAGGAGGACTAAGACCCATTCCAAAATTTCAAATTATTTATATCTAGGTTTATTTCAAGTATTAAAATTTTGTGCACAAGATAAAAAAAATCGGCCTTATGATAGTAATGTTTAAAAGAAATGGACTCTTAATGTTATTGCTGTACGTGTGATTATATTTCCCAAAACAAAAGTATATTAACTTTATTCATATTTAAATGATAGATTATATCTTTGGTAGTTCTCAACTTATAATGTTTCAATACTTATGTCAATTTCCCAATCTTAGGAAAATTTTCAAATTGTATGAAAATTTAGAAAAGTCGAATTTTCGGGTTTTACACCCATACTTGTAGAAACTAGGAAAAATTTATTTGAGGATATTAAAACTACTTAGGTTTGACGTTTCATAGGTTACATATTAGGAAATCTACTTAGAGGATACTATGGATACTGCCCTAACTGGTTTCAAGTATCTAGGAATAATTATACTTATAATCATAGTGGTACTAGTAGTAATAGACAACTTAGGCCAAAAGATTAAACCCAAAGACCCACCTATGAATAGTAATACTCCTAATGAAACTTTAGCTAAAGAACTACCTATTCCACCTAGCCCTCCTCCCTTTACAGGATCATCATCAATGACTAAAACCGAAACATCGCCCTTAAACTTTAAGTTTGATACTAAGAAATTAGAAGAACCATAGAAAGAAAACAAAACTTAAAGGAATCTAGTAAATCTAATCCTTACTTAGAATACCGTCCCTTCCGGTATTCTATTCCCCTGTTTTAAATTCTATCCAATCATTTTGACTCCCGCTCCTCCGTTTTAAAATTTACTCTCCCGCCTTTCCTTATCCTCTCGTTTAAACTTCATCCTCCTGCCCTTTTTGCTTCACTCCCCTGTCATTTTTCCCTACTCTTTTTAATCTAAACTCTCTCCCTACCTCCTCCTACAACGTTCTAAGAGTTAGAACTTGTATTTCTCGTCATACCAGAAGATTCTATTTGTTAGGTCTTGTAAGAATATCTATGTTGAACTTTAATCCTCATTATGTTCAACTACGATATTATACTATCTCTCTTTACAAGAATTGTATAGATGAGAATGATGATGCTCATCATTCGAGATGTAGCTAACTGGTAACATAATAGCTATGGAACTAGCCACCATGGCTAGAACTTGTCTCTGTCATGGTTAGAGCATGTCTCCATCATGAATAGAACTTGTTTTCACCATGGCTAGAACCCGTCTCCACCCTGGCTAGAACTCGTTTCTACCATGATTGGAACTTAATTCCTCTCTCTAACATTTCCATACAAAATTACCTTAAGTGTGGTAAACTCCTTTCCTCTTTCGCCGATACTACTTAAGGATGATTTACGACCATTTCTGTTAAAGTGAATCAGGACGCTCTTTCATTTTAATAAGAAAGTTATAAATCAATAGATCAAGAATTTATAAACTCATGCTTATAAGGAATGGGACGCCTTTACTTACAAGTGGTGAGATATAAATAAGTGAGTCTAAGTATCTGGCACGAGTACAAACATCTCCTAACTCGTTTGTACTATACCTTTTTTCCTCATATTTCCCCTCTTCATCAATTCTTGCACCCTCTATCTCTACGTTCATCTAAATCTCGGGACGAGATTTCTTCTAGGGGGTAAGACTGTAGCAACCAACAAAATCTCATCACTATCATTCCCATTACAAATACCTATAGTATGTATTTCCACAGGTAAATTTTTGCTTTTTGCATGCATATCATTACATAAATGACTCTCTAGACCTGCTCACGTATCTACACAAGCTAAATATCTCTACCCACACATCCTACAAACTCCTGGTATGTCAAGCATAGGATCAAAAAAACACCATAATAAGTGATTCACCAATCTAAAACACTAAACTCATCATAACACCGTAATCTAACACTAATTAAGCCCTAATCAGGCCTATGTGTTTACAAAACCCTAATTGCTTATCTGAACTAGTTTGAAATTTTTCAAGGATTATGTATAAGTTAACTTAGGATCATTAGGATAATTTAGCATCATTAGACCCTAGTGCAACCTCTTAGAGTCTAAGTACAAGCCTCTTAAGCACAAAACCATAACTAGGTTATAACTTCCCGGAAACTAGGTCAAACCTCCGCAAACCTTTCTCATAAGCTACCACCACTTAGTATAAGCTTCTTAGGACTTAGGACTAGTGACTAAACACTCATAGAACCCTAATCTAGACACTAAACCCTAAGCTAGACCCTAATCACTCACTAAGCAAAATTAGGTTATAACTAAACATAACTTAACCCTAATCCTAAAACTAAGTACCCTAAGAACCTCAAACACCTCAAGCACCTAGCCTAGCACCTTATTCATACTTAGCACACAACCTATCACCTCCCTAGCAAGCACACAAGTAGGTGATGCACCTACTTGTCACCTCCTTTACCCCGCGGCTTCATCATCTCCACACAAACCCTAGGCCGACCTATAGGCACCCTTAGTCACCATGGTAGCTTGTATTAGTCATGTATAGCTGCCATGAGTCACCTCCCCCCCCCCTTTCGACACCTCCTCATCTCCTTTCTTGGTCGCTACTCCAAACAACCGTATAAAAGGGCTCGTTGCCCTTTCATTTCAACTCACCCCTCTTCACTTCTTTTCACCTCACAATCTCTGGTCCTAATAGTAGTAGTAAGGTCATAGTAAGGCTAGAAGTCGAGCACTAGAAGCCTTAGACCTTGTTGAGTTCCATTTTGCCCTAGAAAACCCTAGTTTGCCTCGTTAAGCCATAGCTGGTCAAGTAAGATTATATTTTTACTTCTAATAGTTATATTACAATACTAGGATAGTATTAGGATGCCTTAGACCCCTTGCCTAAGCCTTGATCATTTTCCTTTAGGACTTTTCATTTTAAAACCCTAATTATAGACTAAATACCAAATATATGCTATAAGACCTTTTAAAAAGCTATAAGTTAGTTTAGGCAACTTAGTTAAGCTAATATTAGTTAACCATAAGCTAGGAAACCTTTTTGTTTCATAAAAATATAGTTTGCATGGAATTAGGACTAGTTTTGCATAACTTTTCATACATAGGGGTATATATGGTAAATTTCTATAAATATTAAGTATAGGGACTATTTTTGACATTTATTAGAAGTTATAAGTATAAGGACCCTTTTTGCAAAGTTATATAACCTTAGGATAAAAAGTTAAAAAGTTACAAACTTATAAGGACTAGTTTTGCAAAAGTTATAAAGTTAAGGGTATAAATAGTAAATTCTGAAAACTTATAAGTCCAAGGGTTATTTTTGTCATTTTCTCAAAACATAGAAGTATAGGGACTAAATATGTGATGTTTAGATAGTTATAAACCTAGGTAATATAAGTATTATAAGTATAGGGTAGATTTTGAAAATATATTAAACTTAAAGGTTATAGAATAAACTATTTTCATATATATAGCAAACCTATTTTAAAGTTAGAAGCATAACACAATACTAGGGAGCTTCATGTGAGGAGTATTATGTGGATATTTCGTTTTGACGAGTCTGTTGGGTTTACGATTTAAAGTGCCCTGGCTCCTCAAACGATTATTGCATATACTTCTGAATTGTGATGGCCCGAACGGTGTTATGTTATAACTAAACTCTAATAACAATATAACTCAATAGTAAGGAACTTCGTGTGAGGAGTTATATACTTCCGAATTATGATGGCCCGAACAGTATTATGTTGGCAGCATAATACAATAGTAGGGAGCTTCATATAAGGAGTTATACTTCTGAATTACGATGGCCTGAATGGTGTTATATTATATCTAAGGATCCTAAGATAAATCACTTAATAAACTAAAACAAAAGAACTAGAGCTTGACATGCCTCCACAACAATAATAGACCTCAAGATACGTGAGTCAGCAGTCCAGACCTCTAGTCACTTTGACATCAATCACATAGCCTTAAGCCCAGGTGAGTTTTCATAGCCTCACACCTTTTAAACGCTTTCTAAATGTTTTCCAAACCTTGTGAGGGCGATACATGCTACTTGCTTTAAAAACTGAATACAAGTATTTTTCTTTGGTTGTTGCACAAGTAATACTATCTGCCACCATTACATAACTAAAATTCATGAGCCATAATCACTTGTGGGTTTTACACAAGTGAACGCGAGTATAGTTGATAGATCTATTGGAGTTTGACACCTCCCGTTGGTTTACCTCAGCCGGGTAACCAATAAGTACCATATTTGAAACCTCTAAGGATTAACTTTGGCAAGTTATCCTTCTTGTCCCCTCATGGTTGGGTCTGCAGCCCCCATAACCGGGCTGTTAACGTGCGGTTTCATGAGCTTAGTGCAACATACCCTACTCTTGATAATTGTGCATGCATCACACTTATCACACACACACACAACATTTTCCCAGATAGGTGTAACAACTGCACCCAGGGAACTTGTATTCACCCACACCCTAAACCTAGTGTTGACTTTTAAGCATGTATCCTAGGTAACAAAGCTCTGCGGAAATTAGAGCATGGAGTGGCACAAAGCTTGCAGGACTTTTCACTCAGTTATCATTCAAGTTTCATAACAAACTTAGATTTTGGGGACCTCCTCTTATAAACCTCTGATGATTTTATTGAATGGTAACTCATTTTATAAAAACGTCTCTTTTTGAGTCGTTTTCTATTACTATAACTGTGATTCCATGAAGTAATACCCCAACCCTAAATCCGCTGTGAAACGTGAAAATGGGGGTGTTACAGTACGTCCTTCCCCAACTCTATAAGCTCCTACCTCTTCCTATGGTGACACGTTTAGTATCCTAACCCTGGCCTCATTAATAGTCACTTATGCATTAAACACAACCAATTAAATCGTAGTACACATCCGATTCATGTTTCCTAAGACGTTCAAGCAAGTTACCAATTGGAAGTTAGCTAGTTTTCTTAAGCCTTACATTCAAATCATTCATCCACAACAATTAATAACCAACCATCAACCAATAATCAATAGCTAGGTTTCATTACATCTAAGCAAACACAAAAAAAACCTAGCCTAGCATGTTAATGTAAAGACAAGCATAAGATAAAATCAAACAACACATAGACATATTGAATGATTAATGGAAGACTTATCTTTAATTAAGCATGGATGAAACAAGGGTGAAAAACCCGTGAAAATACAGTAAAATTCGACCTAGGGTTTATCCCTAAAGTTCTCCCAAAAGTTCCTCTCCTAATGAATGAAAATTAGAAAACTATATATAGATTTTACAACTTCTCGGATTGCTCAGATCCACTTCTGACGCCGTCACCCTTTAAATCTCTCTGGGCCGTCTCCCTTTAACATATAACGTGACGGCCTAGGCGTCACAAAGCGTGACGCCGTCACGTGTTAAATCACATAAACTTTCCGGCGCGTCTCGTGTAAACTTGATATCCACCTCTTTGTCAACATGTGATGCCGTCACCTTGTAAAGCGTGACGCCGTCAGGTACAATTTCCAGCATATTTTGAGACTTTGTCGTTTCCTTCACTTTTTGCTCCAAAAACGTCCAAAATGCTTCCTTTTCCAGATTTCTTCTCCAAAGTACCTAAAATGACAAAAGGAACGATTTAAGGCAATATTTGATCAAATAATTACGGATTAGGGCTTAAATGACCCCCTAAAAGCGTAACACTTTTCGCCTCATCAGATATACCTTTTAACCTAACAATGGTTTATTCTCTACACACTTCTAGCCTAACCATGGTTACTTCTTAACGTAACCTATTTCACTCTTCCCTATAGAGGAATATCCCATGGCATATTCTCTTCTCTCTTTTATGCCATGTGAGGAATACCGATTCTACCCCTACCCAATTATCTCTTCTTTCTTTCTATCTTTGATAATTGGTTTTCTAATAAACACTTCACAAAATATTTTTCCAAATTAGCTATTTGAGTTGGTAAACCTTAGATTGATTAATGTTAAGCTTTAGTGTGAAGTACAATTGGGGGTTTAGCAAGGTTAGGTATTTATATGGACCAACACCCAAGTCTTGGGAAAATTACAACAGACCCTCTTGCGCGTCACCCACGCGTTGGCGCGTGGGCAACGCGCCGGGCTCGGTAAAATTTTCACAAGTTTGGGTCTTGGCCTATAAATACCCCCCTTTAGCTCTTGTATTCCTCACCCTTTTCCATTATTCTTTTTATCTACATTCTTTCTCTCTAATCTCTCTATCGTATCTTGTGTTCTTAGTTAAACACACTAACATGTCGAGGGTCTTATTCTTATACCCTTTCTATTACAATCGAGTCTCTAGGTTAGGTTAGGACTTGATTGAACAAACATTCATACTATCATTCAATCATTTGTAAGGGAAGTCTTGTGTCTTGGTGACCAAGCCTAGATCATTGGGGATCTAGTTGAGGTTTGATACTTCCGGTGGGAAGTCTTGGTAGTGGTCTTGGTGACCCTTAGGTGAAGTCGAGTCACGAGGTTCTTTTGGGTGGTTTCCGAGGGCGGAATACCGTAAGGAAGTAACTCTATCTTTGTGAGCATCAATATTAGGGAATATTGGTGGAGTGAAGTTGTAACGGTTTGTAGTCCACCGAAAGGATTTACTAGTGAATAGTATCGGTGTCGTGGATTCGCAACTGGACGTACGGATGGTATAAACCCCCCATCCCGAACCAATATATATCGTGGTGTTCTTTACTTGCTTTATATACTTGTGGTTATGATTGTGTTTGTGGTTGTTCTTACTTAGACCACTTGATTATCTTTGAGGCTTAAAGTTTTTAAACGTTCTAAAAGCCGAAGAAACTGTATTCACCCCGCCTCTATAGTTCTACAATTGGTATCAGAGCGGAATACTCAAGTTTTTGAGCGTTAAAACCTTCCTGAGAAGTCGTTTTATGTCAAAAACTTCTTTCCCAAAAAACTAAAATCCTAACTAAGATTTTTGGTAAAGTAGAGTATAGATCCCTGGCTCAAGAGAACTACGTTGAGGGGTGTTCTATGCAAAGACCACCTTTGCTAGAGACCGATGGGTTTTGTTTTTGGAAAACCCGGTTGAGACCTATGTTAGGTCCTAGGATCTTGACTTATGGGAAGTCATCCAAAATGGAGAATTTGTTTTAATGATGCTTGATCCTGAAACCAAGTTGATGGTTGAGAAGCCATACTTGGAACTTAAAGAAGATGAGAAGAAGAAGAAGCTTGTCAAAAATCAAGAGGCTAAGATGATGATCTACAATGCTCTACCTCGAAGGGAGTTCGAGATGGTTCACATTTGCAAGATCGCCAAGGAGATTTTGCATTCACTCATCATTACTCATCAAGGTAACTCACAAGTCAAAGATTGCCAGATCGACTTGCTCATTTAACAATATGAGAAGTTTTCGGTCTCCGATGAAGAAATTATTGACAATGGTTAGACACGGTTAAATGCTATTATCGCAAGCCTTACGGCTTTAGATCCTAGCTTTTACAATAAGAACCATGTGAGAAAGTTCCTTCGAGCTCTTCCGATGAAATGGAGGTCAAAAGTGACGGCCATTGAAGAAGCCAAGAATTTGGCGGAACTCCCTCTTGATGACCTCATCGGCAATCTCAAGGTCTATGAGATGATTCTTAAGAACGACAAGGCAAGTACCAAAGACAAGAAGGAGAAGGTTAAGTCTTTAGCTCTTAAAGCTAAAGTCACTAGTAACCAAGCTAGTGATGATAGTGATAGTCAAGATGGTAGTGATGAAGAATATGATGTTGATGACGAGGAGTACAATCTTATGGCAAAGAACTTTAGGAGGTTCATTAGAAGAGGTGGAAATTTTAGGCAAGGTAATCGGTTTGGTAACCGAGGAAATGGTGGAAGAAACAACTTTGGTGGAAACCGAGGTGTCGACAACAAGGTTGGTGATAGTTCAACGCGAACCCAAGGATGCTACAATTGTGGTGAAAATGGTCACTTTATTAATGAATTTCCTAAGCCAAAAGTGAACAAGACATTCATTGGAGGGGCTTGGAGTGATAGTGAAGATGACAATCAACCAACAAATGAAGCCACTTGTCTAATGGCCCAAGAAAAACTCGCGGTACCTCTAAATTCTTCTTCCTCTAATAATCTAGAAATTATCAAATTACAAAAGGAGAATGAGGATCTAGTTAAGTTTAATGATGACTTTAGGAAAACTTATGAAAAAGTCATTTAAGAAAAACAACTCCTTGAACAAGAGCGTATTAAATCTAATGAAAGAATTTATGAACTTGAAAGAGAAGTAAAGATACTAAATCATTGCAAAGAGGTAGCTGAACCATGTAAGAGATGTGAGAAACTCACACTTGAGGTTAACTCTTTGAATGACAAAGTATCTAAACTTCAAAAGGAGTCTTTAAGTTTTTCAAAGTATAAGAAAAGTACAAATGATTTAGAAGAAATAATAAGTCGCCAAAAGGTGTCTCAAGATAAGGGAGGTCTTGGATTTTCAAAGCAAGTAAAAACCACTCCCGTAAGCCTAACAAAACCAATGGTGTTTGTAAAATCAAGTCAAAGCAAAGATTCAAAAATTTCCGAGACTGACGCGTTGACGCGCCATTAACGCGCCAGGCCTCTGAAGGAAATTGGGTCTACGTCAAAAAATGTTATCAAACCAATTACTCCTCAAGCTCCTTTTGAAAGCACTCGAGGTAACCGAGCTCCTATTGCAAGAAAAGAAAACCCAAAGTAACTTTACAACTCGGGTTCTCGCAATGGCATTGGTTATACACAACCTCGAGTGAATAATAGACAACTCTTACCTACACCAAATGTGAGACCCACTACTTCATATAACCAAAGACCCTCATTTCAAAGTAATCAAAGAAGAAATTTCTATAACTATAATCAAAGATCGTCTCGATACCAACATAATAACTATCAAAGGAGAGACAACTCCTATTCAAACCAAAGTTTCTTTAGACCGAAAACATATCGTAGTGATAGATCAAGCTTTCAAAATCAAAATAATTTTCAAAACAATCATTGGTCCGCTTTCTCTAGATTTGGGATTGAGAAACTATGTGTCTTACTTCAAGACCCAAGAATGTTCAACTTAGGCAACTTATATGCTAACCAAAATGGACCCAAGAAGCAATGGGTACCAAAAGCATGAGTTATGTCTTTGTTGTAGGTTTGTCTCAAAAGTGATCTACAACTGGATGAGTGGATAGTGGATAGTGGTTGCACTAAACACATGACAAGGAATAGAAGATTGTTCACGTCATACAAGGAGTATAACGGCAATCAAGTCATTTTTGGAAGGAAACTTAACGGCAAAGGTAACGTCCTACATGACTCCGATCCATAGAAATAACCAATGTTGAGCATGTTAATGGTTTAAACTTTAATTTGATTAATGTGAGTCAATTAAGTGATGATGATTGTGAAGTAAAATTTACTAAAGTAGATTGTACGATTAGTAAAAATGGTAAAGTGTTGGCTAGAGGTCATAGGAGAAATAACTTATATACATGCAAGTTGGGAGATAACTCCAAACAACACATATGTCTTACATCCATGGTGGATAACTCAACGCTTTGGCATAAGAGATTAGGTCATGCCAATATGACGTTAGTCCAAAATCTAGCTTCCAACGAGCTAGTAAGGAATTTACCAAAGTTGAGTTTTGACAGACATTATTGCGATACATGTGTAGGGGGTGAAAGGACGAGCAAACAATAGGAATAGAAATGAAGTGGAAACTAATAGGGTTTTAGAGTTACTATACTTAGATTTGTATGGTCCATCCCCAATCCAAAGCTATGGAGGAAACTTCTACACTTTGATGATTGTAGATGATTACTCAAACTACACTTGGGTATTATTTTTAGAAAATAAGGATAGAGTCTTAAATAAATTTGATATTTTAAGAAAGAAACTTGAAAATATACTTGAATGTTCAATTGTTTCAATTAAAACAAATCATAGTAGTGAATTTGATAAATTGCAATTTGGAAGCTTTTGTGAACAACATGGAATATCTTATAACTTATCGGGCCCGTTCACTTCTCAATCGCTTGAGATTGTTGAGAGAACACATCGAGAGTTAGGAAAGATGAGTCGAGCAATGCTTGACGAGCAATCCATTCCACAAAAGTTTTGGTGTCATGCCCTAGATACCGCATGTTAAATCTTTAATAGAGTCTATATTAGAAAAATCATAAATAAAACACCATATGAAATACTTAGGAATAGGAAACCATCCTTAGAGTATTTTAGAGTATTTGGTTGTAAAGTATTTATACTAAACACCAAAGAGTATCTCACCAAATTCGACCCAAAGTCATATGAAGGTGTGTTCCTAGGATACTCTCAAACTAGTACAGCATACATAGTGCTTAACAAGGAAACAATGAGGATTGAGGAATCTCTCAATGTTACCTTTGATGAGAGCATGCCCGAGCCTAAGCCATCTTCTTTGGTAGAAGATGATGTGATTAATGAACATATAGTTCAAGATCAAGAAAGGTCGCCGTCATTACAAGTTAATATTTCAGATGAAGGCAATCCTAAGGAAGTGAGAGAAGCAAAGGGTCATCCTATTGAACAAGTCATTGGTGACTTGAATAAAAGGACTCTTAGGTCACAAAATAAACAAACTTAAATTTTGGCATGACATTTTTCAAAAAATCCAAATTTCTTTGGGATAGGTTTAGGTGTAAATGGTTGACATGCATTGTAGGAGAACAATCTTTAAGCTAGAATAAAATATTTAAACAATCTTTAAGCTAGAATAAAGTATTTAGAAGTCGTTTGCAAGTCCTTTAGGTGCTCTTAAAGCTTATGTGCTTATGTGATTAGGACTTATGTGAAGGCATGGAAGGAAGTTTTGCTGCATAATTTCCGAGAGGAAAAATATTAATCAACTCATTATTCAAACAATGATTGATAATATTCTAGACTCTACTTGTCTATACTATGTGCAATGAACAAGAAAATTTGACATAAAATATCTTGTTAAAACTTGATAATATTAACTATGTCAAATTATCAAGATTATATAAAAATTTTGGATCACAATTCACACTTGTGTTGAAGATTTTATATCTAACTCTACTTGTTCACTTTATGTGTTGCATGCCTAATTAAAATAAGTGGAGTTATCTTTGAAATGGTAATCTAGTAAGTATTCCTATCTTCATGCATGGCTTAACAAATTATGGTGCATGCATAATAAATTGTGGGAACTTGCATGAGAAATTAGATCACCCAATCTCAATTTAATGCAAACTAAAACACTCATAGCTCTTTGAATAACTCTTCCCAACAACATGTGATCAAAGCATATTAGTACATGACTTAGATGGGTTGAACATCCTATCAAGCATCTAAGTACCTTGATCTTGATAGCTTGAACAACTTTTAAGAAATAAGAATCCTAACTACCACCTTAATCCATCTATAAAAGGAGTAATCTTGCATGTTTTCTTGACACCAAACATTGCATAATAACAAATCACTCTTAAACATACCAAAGTAAAAGGATATGGATGAAGAATTTGTTGGGTCATCATACCATTTCAACAATGGTAGGCGTATGATGACTAGAGAAGAAGAAGAAAGTGTGGATTGGGATAGCATCAATGGTGCGGAAATTCCAATTGTCATAGATTTTGTCAAACTTTGTTTGGTGGAAGATGACATTTGGCGTAAGATTGAAGAGGATCTTGGAAAACCACTCGAGGACAACCATACCCAGAGGTGTGGATGTTGCTCCACCCAAGATGTGATTGAGCGGAATGTTCTCTCCATTCGTGAGGAGATAAGAGAACTCCATAAATCTATCAACAATGATATGTTGGTAATGGCTGCCATTCTCAAGGACATCTCTAGGGTGACTCTTCAAGAGAAGGATGAAGAGTGAAGTGGAGAAAACTTGTAGTCCTAGTAATGTCCACTTAGGAATTTTCATAAGCTTGTTTGAATAATTTATGTTAGGATCATATACTAGTCTCCTTGTATGACCTACATGGTGTTTGTTTTAATAAAATTGCTTATGAAGTTTGGTGTGATATTATGATTTCCTATGATGGTATTTATAGAACAATATAGATGAACCACTATTAAATATTCATATAGTATTTTACCATGCTCAACAAATGGTTATTGGAGTCATATGGGACAAATATATATGTGGACTAACCCATATTGCAAGCATCCAAATGGTAACCTAACCCATTTTGGACTTTCACATGAGAAGTTTTCTTGGTTGTTGCATGTTGTTGTGTTTTATGTAGCTAGGCCACCGCAAAGATGAGGCTCTTGACCCATGAATCCCTGCCTTGAAACAAGGGGGAGCAACGATCAAGGGGGAGCTATGTTCAAAGGGAAGAACATTCGGTTGCACATAAAAGCTAGCTCATCTATCCCACAGGCCCAAGTTCGAAACTTGGCTTGATTGGTAGTCCCGCCTTTTTGATTCGACAAAAGGGGGAGAAAGAAAGCAAGAGTGTGAAGACCAATTCAAGTTAAAGACAAAGGCTAACCAAATTACAAGGCAAGCTCAAGACGCAAGCTACATCAAAGGCGCGCTTTGTCTTCACTACGTTTTGTAATTTTATTTGCTTTCGAGTTTTATTTGTCATCATCAAAAAAGGGGAAGATTGTTGAGACAACATGATAAAGATCTCCTAATGTTTTAATGATGACAAATAAACCTTCAAAGCACATAAAATAACAAACGGTAACCAAAGTTCCCCGACTCACATGTCTGCTCCTGGCGCGCTACCCACGCGTCAACGCGTGGGTGACGCGCTAGGCTTCTGTGAATGTCGGGACGAATTTTGAAAGTCGGCTTTCCCCTTACCCGACAAATGTGGATCTTTCAATACAGGCATGAATATGCTATGTGCTTAATTGAGAACACTCGAAACGAGTTTTGGGATTAGAGAGATCCAACTTTTAAAATACCCGCTTAAGGGAAAACACCAACTAATGTTTTCTAACTCTCGCCTCTAGCCAAGGCTTCTCTAAACTTAGGGAGCTTATATATTTCACGTAACATCACGTGAAAGCATCCATATGCTCATATCCCGTGCTTACGTCTTCTCTAATCACGTAACGGGTTTACTCCCTTATTGGTCAAACTAAGTCCGAGGTCTCTTTGCGTAAATGCATCCTTTCCCGCATGGGTTATGCTTTACATCAAGGCAAAGCACTTGACTTGTTTGTACCAAGGTGTTAGTTCAGTACGTCGAGTCGTGGAAACACACGAGTTATGAAACTATGGATTCTCGACGTTATGTTACTTGGATTTATAAGTAACCTATGATTTTCTCAACTTATAATCTTACTTGTCTAAACCTTTTATTCATAATGATAATTAGATTATATACTAATCTTTCCTAATCTTTTCTTAATCTTCTTTTCACAAAAGTCAAACCACTAAATCTCCCATAATCCTTCCCAAAAATCCTTTCCCAACAACCTCTAAATATTCCCTTACACACCTTACACAAAAGTGTACTTTGTCTCCTCACAAACTCCCACACAATATTCCCTCTTACAATATTCTCTTCTCTTTACCAACTTCCCATACACCTTTTCTTATACACACACATATACTCACATACATACACTTCACTCACATACCTCTCTTCACACACACAAGGCTCCCCATCCAATCACTCTTACATATTTCTTAGATATACAACTCCCTCCATATACACATCCCATCTCTATAACATATTCCTTACACTCCCAACAACTTTATTTTCAAATTTACACACACTACTCACAAACATCTCTTTCTCTACACACACAAGGCTCCCCATCACATCCATACTTACATATTCCCTTACACACACACAATCCAACTCTTATATTTGTTATACCCTTTCACATCCCAACTTTTCACCAACATCCACACTTTCTCTCCAAGGAAGGAATATTCCCTTGGATATCCTTTTCTTAACCCAACCATGGTTCATCTAACACAACTATGGTTAGTTCTCTACACACACATTCTCACCCAACCATGGTTAACTCTTAACCACACCAAGGATGGAATATTCCCTTGGATATACCCTTTAACCTAACCATGGTTTATTCTCTACACACTTCTAACCTAACCATGGTTACTTCTTAACCCAACCTCTTTTACTCTTCCCTATAGAGGAATATCCCATCGCATATTCTCTTCTCTCTTTTATGCCATGTGAGGAATACCCATTCTACCCCTACCTAATTATCTCTTTTTCTTTCTATCTTTGATAATTGGTTTTCTAATAAACACTTCACAAAACATTTTTCCAAATTGGCTATTTGAGTTGGTAAACCTTAGATTGATTAATGTTAAGGTTTAGTGTAAAGTACAATTGGGGGTTTAGCAATGTTAGGTATTTATAAGGACCAACACCCAAGTCTTGGGAAAATTACAACAGACCCTCTGGCGCGTCACCCACGCGTTGACGAGTGGGCAATGCGCCGGGCTCAGTAAAATTTTCCCATGTTTGGGTCTTGGCCTATAAATACCCCCCCTGGCTCTTGTATTCCTCACCCCTTGCCATTATTCTTTCTCTCTACATTCTTTCTCTCTTATCTCTCTATTCTATCTTGTGTTCTTAGTTAAACACCCTAAAATCTTTGAAAGAACACATCTCCTTGCAAAGGAAAAATCTCAAGAACTTAATCCACTCTTGTGATTGTGTCGAGGTTCTTCTTCTTATACCCTTTCTATTACAATAGAGTCTCTAGTTTAGTTTAGGACTTGATTGAACAAACATTCATACTATCATTCAATTGTTTGTAAGGGAAGTCTTGTGTCTTGGTGACCAAGCCTAGATCATTGGGGATCTAGTTGGGGTTTGATACTTCCGGTGGGAAGTCTTGGTAGTGGTCTTGGTGACCATTAGGTGAAGTCGAGTCACGAGGTTCTTTTGGGTGGTTTCCGAGGGCGAAATACCGTTGGGAAGTAACTCCTTCTTTGTGAGCATCAATATTAAGGAATATAGATGGAGTGAAGTTGTAACGGTTTGTAGTCCACCGAAAGGATTATACTAGTGAATAGTATCAGTGTCGTGGATTCGCATCTGGACGTACGGATGGTATAAACCCCACATCCCGAACCAGTATATATCGTGGTGTTCTTTACTTGCTTTATATACTTGTGGTTGTGATTGTGTTTGTGGTTGTTCTTACTTAGACCACTTTATTATCTTCGAGGCTTAAAGTTTTTAAACGTTCTAAAAGCCGAAGAAACCGTATTCACCCCCCTCTACGGTTCTACATGTCTAAATGGGTCGATTAAGGTTGTGTTTAATACAAATGGATTAAATGGGTCAAACTTGATTAAATTTTTTGAATTTATATATTTAATGACTAAAATCTTCCATAATTTATTAGTTTAGCAATTTAGTTTAACATCATAAGAATATTTTTCTTGTAATCATAGGTTAATGTTGTAAATGTTAATAGTGTCTTAAAATGGACAAAAATTGTTACCGTGTCAACCGTCAACCAATCTTTGTCTGTTTTGACCCGTACTAAAAATGACCCATTTTAACTTAAACCTGTTTGGATTTGTTACCTAACCCTCTTGCCCACTTGCGATCTCTAGTTGTTCAGATATTCTTTGTGGTTGTATGGGTTGTAATTTTTCTTATTTAAATAACAGGTTATAACGGCTACTCCTAGACAAATTGAAAGTTTGATACGTCTCAGTGAGGCCCTTTCTCGGATTCGATTTTCAGAATGGGTTGAGGAAAAAGATGACTTAGAGGCTTTTCGTCTCCTTGAAGTTGCACTACAGCAGTCTGCAACAGATCACGCCACTGGTAAACACTGGTTTTATAAAACGAGATAAATGTGGCACCATTGACTTTTATAGAAAAACGGTTTTTAAGTAAATATTTGTCGTCTGAAAAATGTATTCTTAACAGGAACAATTGGTTTGTGTTTTCAAGAAATATTTACATGCTCTGTTAGGGTTTTTCTATGACAGTTTATTGCAACTCAACTACAATTCTAAACTATTCTGTTCATGAATTTCTACTCATACTCTAATGAGTTCTGTTAAAAAGTTGTTTCTTTACCTCTTCTGTTTTTGGTTAGCCTCAATGGAAATGTTTTCCTTCTCATTGTCCTAATACAGCTCCAATGGCAAAATCACTTGCATCGCACATTTGTTCAAATGGTAGTGACCAATTAGGTGAAACCATGATCGGGGCACTAGTCAATTGAGTTTTCAGTGTTCGAAAGCCTTAATGCAATCTGCATTAAAGTAAAAAACAAATTCTTTGTCAAGAAGTTTTGTCATAGGACGAGATATTTTCTAAAAATCTTTGATGAAACGACGGTAGAAACCGGCATGTCCTAAGAGACTTCTAACGGCTTTGACGTTAGTTGGAGGTGGTAATTTAGTGACAACATCAATTTTAGCTTTATCAACCTCCATCCCTGAACTTGAAATTTTGTGTCCGAGCATAATTCCTTCAGTTACCATGAAATGGCATTTTTCCCAATTGAGAACGAGATGTGCGACTTCACATCTTTCAAGCATTTTATCGAGGTTAGAAAGACAAGATTTAAACAAATCTCCAAATACTGAAAAGTCATCCATGAAAACTTCCATAGATATTTCAAGCATGTCTTGGAATATAGCAATCATACACCTTTGAAAAGTTGCGGGTGCATTACAAAGACCAAAAGGCATACGCCGATAAGCATAGGTTCCAAAGGGACATGTGAATGTGGTCTTTTCTTGATCGGAAGGATCAATGGGAATTTGGAAATATCTTGAAAAACCATCAAGGAAGCAAAAGTACTTGTTCCCTGCTAATCTCTCAAGCATTTGATCCATGAAAGGAAGAGGAAAATGAACTTTTTGGTGGCTTTGTTTAGTTTTCTGTAATCAATACATACTCGCCATCCAATGACAGTTCTAGTAGGAACTAATTCATTTCGTTCGTTAGTCACAACCGTCATTCCTCTTTTTTTCGGAACACATAGAACTGTACTCACCCAAGGGCTATCTTTGATGGGGTAAATGATACCGGCATCATGAATTTTGATGATTACTTTCTTAAAAACTTCTTTCATGTTGGGATTGAGTCGGTGTTGTCTTTCTACAATGGGTTTAGCACCTTCTTCGAAATTGATTTTGTGTTTACAAAAATCAGGGCTAATTCCTGGGAAATCATAAGTTTTCCACGCAAAAGCGCGTTTATGCTTCTTTAGAACAGAAATGAGACTTTGTTTCTCATCATCATTAAGCAACGAAGATTTAACTACTGGAAGAAGTGAATTTTCTTCTAAGTAAGCATATTCAAGATGATCAGGAAGTGGTTTGAGTTCAAGATCAGTTGGTGGTTCTTGAAGAGATGTTTTGATCCTCATTTGATCATTAATGGTAATTTCCTCGAAATTCTCCTCCACTATTTCTCCTTTTTCAACTTCTTCGACATCTTCTTCGAATTTTACTTCCATAAATTCAGCGNCTCAAATATGGCAGCTATCATGCTGGGGGTATTACGCAAACAGAAACCAAGCACATTTATAGCTAACGACCACGACTCGGGACGTTTATAAATGTGACCAAACATATCATTCGAATTACAAACCATTTAGAGTACAAGGACTCTTAAGTCAAAGTAGCAGCGGAAAAAGTAAATAGAGTTTGCAGCGGAAAATAAACAAAGTTTAGCAGCGGAAATAGTAAAAGACACAAAAAGGTTTTACGAATGACAAGCAAAATAAGATAGTGAAAGTAGTTAAGCTGCCTTGACAGAATTGCCTTTCCAGCCTTAGCCACTCCTCCACGCCCAAAACATCACATTCCAAAGCTAATTATTAAGATCATAAGTACCTGAAAACACATGCTTAAAAGTCAACACAAAGGTTGAGTGTAATCCATAGGTTTAAAATATAAAGTTGAGCACAAGGTTTTAATCATAAGATATGAGCAACATATGCAAATATCGGGAAATCAAGATAACAACCAATGTATAGAGGCATCCCTGTGCATATAACATTGTTGATGATGCTAAGCTCATGACACGCAAAACGTTAACCAAAAATCATAGTATCAATATAACCGCGGAATTTCATAATATAATAGTGCCCCCAAGGTCGAGTACTTGCCAATTACGCGAAAAAATTGAATATAGTACACCACAATTTGCCTATCCAGCAAAAGGAGTGGGAGGGTCAAT
>LBNU01039003.1:68288-90482 GCA_014162995.1 Artemisia annua
TCATATATATTTTATAGAAACTGTAGTTAATATCAGTGTTATGTGAAAACCAGGATTTGTGCTAAAAAATGTGGTTATGCGAAAAATTAACCAAGGTGTTACAACATACGGAAACATTACACGATAACTTTTGGAAACGGTTTTTCAAAAACTACGAAATTGCCTGATTTCGTTATTTTTATATTGTTGTATATTTAATTCCTATTATTGGTATGTAGTTTATTTTCGATTTAGCCTTATAGACGGATCATTACTATTGTCTTTGAAGCATATGCCTGATTTAGTTTACACGATTGAAAATTAGTAAACTAAATGATCTCTTGACCAGAGCTCACACTACCAGAGTAACCTAAAATATGCTCCTATGCGTACTGAAAAATAAACAAAATTTCCGTGTTTATGTTCATATATCCTTACACAAGACGACTAGAAGTGTTTTATAGTCCACATATTTATCAGATATAAATCACATAACTTCCTAAATCTAGCAAGATTCGCTCAGATATTACTTGTAACTAACAAATAAGGCACCAAGCGAACTCGAGAGTATATACCCTACACTCATTACTTCGCCCCCACATCGGAGGGATGGGTATTGCTTTTGTTGTGGTTATTGGTCTCCTAGGCTTACTCTGACAACTCAACATCATGGTCACTGATAAGGCGAAAAGTGTACCCAAACAAAACCACTTTCGGTGGGTCCTTTAAGCCTAAATCGTATTTATTTTTATCAAATACCGCCTAAATCTTCCTTTTTGGCATTTTAGGTACTTTTGAGAGAAATTCGGAAAAGGAAGCAT
Source organism: Artemisia annua (assembly GCA_014162995.1). Lineage (NCBI taxonomy): Eukaryota > Viridiplantae > Streptophyta > Magnoliopsida > Asterales > Asteraceae > Artemisia > Artemisia annua. The sequence goes on from LBNU01039003.1 coordinate 69,089, forward strand.
TTTGGTTGGACGTTTTTGGAGCATAAAAGTGAAGAATTCGGACAAAGTGCCAAATTTCTACTGGAATAGTCCTCCAAAGACGCGTCAAGCTATGTGTGACGCCGTCGCCCTGATTAAGCCAAGAATGGGGATTTTGGAGAGACACGAGTCAAGAGGCCATCCAAGAACCCAACCACGGCGCGTGACGGCGTCAAGCTTATCGTGACCGTTAAGATAATGATTTTCTATATATCAATTCTCATAATTTTTGTCATTAGTGTGGAACTTTGTGTGGAAACTTTTAAGAGAGAAACCTAGACGATTTTTGCAGCTTTTTTGAAGGGGTTATTTTACCCTTGGATCTTCTCATGTTACATTGAAGATAAGTAATCAATTTATCATTCAATATGTCTATGTGCTGTTTGATTTTATCTTACGCTTGTCTTTTATTTAACATGCTAGGCTAGGTTTCCTTTCTGTTTGCTTAGATCTAATGAAACCTAACTATTGATTATTGATTGAATGGTGTGTTATTAATTGTATTGGATGGGTGATTATCGATGTTAGGCTTAAGAAAACTGGCAGACTTCTGGTTGGTAACATGCTTGAACGTCTTAAGAAACATGAACCAAGGTGTACTAAGGTTATTTGATTAGATTTAATGCATGAGCGAATTCTAGTGATCCCATGTTAGGAGCTTCTTAGCCGACTCGATATAGGAGTGAAGTAGGAGCTCATAGAGTTAGGGGAAGTCCGTACTCACCCCTACGAATGGTATTAAGAAATACAATCCGTCATCCACACAATTAATACAAACTAATCAATCAATAAAAGATAGTTAGGGAGTAAGAAAATCTAAGTAAACACACTTCTCTCCATATAAGTTTTCACAACAATTTACTTTCTCGTTATTTTATTTTATTTGCATAAGTAGTTATTTGGGATAGTTGACTAGCAACTAATTCCGCCCACTCCTTCAAAACCGAGATTTTTACTTGCTTTCAATAAAATAATAAAATACAAAAAGAATCTTCCCTCACCCTTAGACCTATTAGAGTAGCTTTTCAATCCTAACGACACTATTCCCCTAGAGAACGATCAATCCGCCGGTACTTGCCACTACACTATACTACATTGGTCATGTACACTGCCTGGTGGGGATTGCAAGCTTCTCAAGATCCCTTGAGAAGTAAAACCTTTTTGCGAGGGGTGTAATCCATCGCATCACCACCCATTTTGCAACATGTTGCACTTGCTTACATCTGGTCATTGTAGCCTTGTTTTGTTCACAGGTCTTTAATCTCCATCTTCCAGGATCGTTATGATCAAACAAACATTCATGTGTATCATTCATACAGGAATCAATAAAAGCAAACAAGAGAGATGGGATGAACCCTTTATGAAACTGATATTAAAAACGTATGGGTTACCATTTGATTACAGAAATCTATCCCTATATATACAAGATGAAACGGTGTCTTCAAGAGACATACCGATTCATAATAACCGTTGCAACCCTAAACTATAACTGTCGTATTACTATCTAATGGGTTTGCAGGCACTTGGCCCAAACTAGAAAAACTAACGGGCTTAACTTAAACTATTTACATTAATACGTATATACATATGACTTTGGCATAAAAGACATTACTGGTCCAACAGTTCCCTCCTAATGTCTTGATGCCAAACTTCTTGTTCCTTGCTTCTCCTTTCCTTGGTGTTGATCTCTTCATGGCTTTTTGGTTTCTAGTTGAACCAAATTCCAGCAGAGTTAGTGCCGCCATCTTGATTTCAATTTTCGGCCTGACTTCTCATGATTCTCAAATGATCACGATTTTAAGCGGGTTAACGCCGTCATGGTGGGGTTAGCACAATCGAAAACTGAAACTGCAAAAAATCTCCAACTCATAATCACAAAATAGCCTTCTTAAATCAGCCATGTCTCTTTCGTTCTCTCTTTGTCCCCTTCTCCTGAGACTGCTTCATCTTCTTCTCTTCTCTTGAGACAGCCCTTCGTGTCTCTTTCTTTCTCTTTTGAGACTCTGGTTGATTTCTTCTCTGATTAACCACTGGTCTGGATGATTAACCGCCTCTCTATTCTTCCTTGGCTACCCTCTTTCTTTTGCGATATTAAAAACACGCGTTTAATTCTTGATTGATATTTGTAACATGATTCGATCATTGTTTGATTCCTTGCCTCTGGTACCAATGCAGAATCGATGCAGGGGATGTTTCACAGGTTTATTTTCATAAGAAAATTATGAACAAGGCACAATANATTGATATAGCTAAACGGAAAATTATGTATGTTTAGTAAGTACTAACTCCCTAATTAAGTCTAAAGTTTATCTTTTATTTATAAGAATTTGTAATTTCATTTGTCATTCAACTTTTATTTATGTATGTTTATGTACTAATTCTCATGATTGTGTATTTTTCTTATCTTGAAAAAAAAATTACCATGCATCATCAGCTAATGTTAATATTACAATGAATTAATGAAATTTATTACTTAATATGGTGTTTCATACTTGTTTTAACTAAGTTACATCAGCAGTTACTTACTATATAGTATATATATCATCAAATGCATGTATGATGTAGCTATATTATCTTAGTGGAAACTGGAAAGTGCGTTGCAATTAAAATAGAAAGTCTATGGTATAGAATCGATGCAGGGGATGTTTCACAGGTTTATTTTCATAAGAAAATTATGAACAAGGCACAAGATTTGACAAGAATATGATTTGTATTAACAACATAATATGTGGTTACATTGTTACAAAGAGACACACTTTGTAAATGACATGTACTGGACTATATATAGGGTATGAATGGGTATGACCCAATGGTCATGACTGTTCGAATGGTCACAGCCAAACGACACAACCCTTCGTCCCTTTACAGAATATTTGTTGACTTTTCTAACATAACTAACTTTGGCGGTTATTAAGTTTCTATTGTACAAGTTTAGCCCTTTGCTTACAAGACATATGCAATTACAGGGTCCAACATTTTCCCCCCTAATTGCTTAAGTCTTGTTCTTCGAATCTTCATCTTCTTCGCGTCTCTTTCTTTCCTTCTTCCTGTCGTGTCGACTTGGTTACCAGCGTGCCCTAGACCTTCTTTTGTCTCGGCTTCTATCTCCAAAAACACCCTAAGTGTTGTTTGGCCACAATCAAACTTCGTGTTTGTTGTTGTTTCCGTTCCAAGTTCTTCACCAAATTCCTTCTCTCACAAATACTCCTTGGTATTTCCAGAAGCAAGTCGTTTGCTTCTTCCTTTTCGCTAATACCCCATGGTATTGCTTCAACGTCTAAACAAATGAGAGTTTTGTTTGTCGTTCTGCTGTTTTTCCTTTTGCGTCCGACTTGGTTCCATCGTGTGCCTTAGATCCTTGTTATGTCTCGGCTCCTTCTCCAAATCCACCCTTAGTGTTTTTTGGCCACGTACAAAACCTATGTTTGTCGTTGTTTTCCTGCTCCAAGTCCCTCGCAACAAAAGGTCTCGGTATTATTTTTACCGAGAGCAATTAAATTGCTTTTCTTCTTTTTCTCCTTCTTAATACCCCTCGGTATTAAACCAACGCCTAAACAAAATNTTATGTCTCGGCTCCTTCTCCAAATCCACCCTTAGTGTTTTTTGGCCACGTACAAAACCTATGTTTGTCGTTGTTTTCCTACTCCAAGTCCCTCGCAACAAAAGGTCTCGGTATTATTTTTACCGAGAGCAATTAAATTGCTTTTCTTCTTTTTCTGCTTCTTAATACCCCTCGGTATTAAACCAACGCCTAAACAAAATGTTTGTTTGTCATTCACTGCTGTTGCTTGTCTCCTACGTCACGTTATTGCACAATACTTCCTTGTTCTTTTCCTTATATCCACACCGTGTCTCCAACAACCCAATACCTTTCGGTATTCTTTGCAGCCAGTGATCAAGTCGCCTTAGATTCGATTTATGTTGTTGTTCTCGTATTGCTAACGCTTGTAAACAATCCTTGAATTGTTTGTTGTCGGTATACCTTTCAAAACTGCCCAAGCAACGCTCCTTATAATTTTCTGCGCTTCTTTCCTTCTTGTGTATCTTGGTTAGGGTACACAAATCTTTTACGTTTTTCTTCCTTCCTTGTTGCGTTGTAGTAAACCAACAAGTTCCCTTCTTTGTTGTCATGTGCAAGACACCAACAAGAATCCTTCAAAAAACAATTGTTTCTTCTTTTTTTTCTGGTTTTGTTGTCGCGTACAAATGATCACAATAAAACTCCACCAATTCATTTGGTGTCCATGTCCGTTGGTTCTGATCGTGCACTATCTTCCCAACAATTCGTGGTGTCTCTTCCCTTCTAAGTCTCTTTATTATTTTGATCAAAGACTTGAATCACAACTTTTAATCTTGCAACCTTCGGTCTTTCTTTGTTTTTCCCAGGTTTGAACCTTTGGCTCTTGATACCAATGTTCACACGTCTTTAATCTCCATCTTCCAGGATCGTTATGATCAAACAAACATTCATGCGTATCATTCATACAGGAATCAATAAAAGCAAACGAGAGATGGGGTGAACCCTTTATGAAACTGATATTAAAAACGTATAGGTTACCATTTGATCACAGAAATCTATCCCTATATATACAAGATGAAACGGTGTCTTCAAGAGACATATCGATTCATAATAATCGTTGCAACCCTAAACTATAACTGTCGTATTACTATCTAATGGGTTTGCTGGCACTTGGCCCAAACCAGAAAAACTAACGGGCTTAACTTAAACTATTTACATTAATACGTATATACATATGACTTTGGCATAAAAGACATTACTGGTCCAACATGTTTTAAGTTTTACACATTATTCATTGACCCAGTATTTCATAGCTGTTTGGTTACATGATAGGAGAATGAGATGAAATGTTACAATATGGTGAAAGGAACTTCTTGCTGCTTACATCAATATTTCACTCTCTCATACTTATTTGGGATAGAAAAATGATCCTCATGCCTAATAGATCTCTAAAAATATGCCTATTGATAAGATTGTGACAAATGGCAAAATCAATGGTGAAATCTATGAGAGAGAAAATGGATAAGACACGTGTCGAGTAATGAGTTGATTAGGCATGTATCTGTGGAAATGTCTGTATAGGAGCTTCATTTATATTGTTCAATGGCAGGAGCTGTTACTTGCAGCAATTGACATGGTGGATGCAAGTTGAAAAACAGGGGGTTACGTGGTCAGTACCCACATGCTCCATGTTGGTTATTGAGGTATTGTCTTTATCTTGTATCTCGACTCCATGCCACGTATTGAGTCTTTATATTTTTAATTTCTTCTTCATCTTGTTTTTTTTCTTTGGTTTTTGCAGAACGAAGATGTTATAGACTATGCACTCAAGAAGAGAGATGTGAAACTTGTGCCATGCGGATTAGACTTTGGTCGCCCAGGGTACTCTTATTTATCTTTTTTTTCTTTTTTTCTTTTTTTTTTGAGAGTTCAAGAATTGTATCAAATATACTCTTATCTAAAGTATCAGTTTTCTTTGTAGGTTTGTTCGCTTTAGAGAACGCCGATTTCATCCTTCATTGGAAAAGATGAGACGTTTCTATCCTCATGTCCATAACATGGATGGTTTTTTTGTTGCAAAGGTATGCCATTATCAGCTAAAAATCTGAACGTACGTTGTTTTTTAAACTTCTTTTGTCTGTTGAATAAGTAATGTGATCATTTGATCATTATTTTCAGCTAAAGAAAATGAGTAATTCAAAAGGAGCTCCAGCACTAGATGAAGCAGTGGAAGAAGGTTCTGAGATTGAAGAATCCAGAGGAAGCACAGATATCCCGGAAGTAGTTATCCCTCGCGCCCAAAAGAAAAAGATATTGGAAAAAGATAACAAGATCGCAACAAATAATAATGGTTCTCTTAAAAGAAAGAAAGAAGAAAAACCTGAAACCACATAAAAGAAGAAGAAGTATAAACCTCCTCCCAGAGAAGAGATATCTAAAGCCAGGTACCTTCTCTTTTCATCACCATGTCTCATAATGTATCATATGTATACTATAAAAGTGGGGGTTGTTCGTTTGTTTGTTTTGCACTTACAACCTTTTAAAGTATTTACATTTATTTTTTTATTAATATTTATGGTGTATTCATTTTGGGGTTATGCAGGGAAGAAAAGAGACGAGCTTTGAGAGAAGCCAAAAAGAACGCTACTAAGGAAAGAAAACCTAGGAACAAGAAATCTAGACCTAGGGTTTGATTGGCTTCGACACTTACATGATCGTGTTTAAGGGTATGTAACAAGATTTACAGGTTTTTTTGTATTGCTCTGATGGAGTTGTTGGCATTCTTGAAATGCTCACTGGCAAATCACTTTATTGGTATTATTAGTTGCAAAACGATATATAATTTGTTTTTGTATTTGTTTTTTTTTAATTTGTTTTTTTTTGTTTGTTTGTTAATTATTTGGTTTGGCTATGAAATCATAGAAATCTTGTTTTTCTTTTTATCGATGTGAAAGTATCTGCTACTTCCGATCCTTGTATTTGCCCACAACTGTTAAGGAACAAACCTCTGTTGGTGAGTTCATGTTTGCAATATCTAAGAGTTTTTAACAAAGGCTTAGTTACTGAATTTGCATTCATGATTAAAAAATAACACGTAAAGCCTGAGTATTTTAGGTTCTATGTCTAGTTGGAGGTCCTGTATGTTATTAAGGGATTGCCAAAAATGGTTTAAGAACTATGATGTTCTTGACTGAAGTAGAAAAAAACTCTAAATGTGTGAAAACAAGTGAATAATAAATGTTCAACGGACTCTGGTGACATACTGAAAACAAATAATCTCGATAGTGCTTCTTTGCCAAACTTGAAGGACCAAAGTCGACAACATAGAACTTAATAACAGTTTGTTAGTTAAGTTAGTTAAATGTATTTTCTGTAGAAAATTGAAAGGGTGTGTCGTTTGGCATGCAACCCTTCGAACCGATTCAATGGTTCAGTCACAACCATTCGCAATCTATAAGTACTTGAACATATGTAACATTTGATTCTTTAGAACGATAATATAGTTATTCAGTTTTACGTTTACTTGCAATTTCATATCGACACTCATATTGGGACTAACAATTGGCATCAAGAGCCATACTTTCATTACACTTTGAAACCAGAAACCACAAACCGAGAACGAAAGGAAACCAAACAGAAAAGACGCTGAACTTTGTTTCAGAAAGAAAGGAAGACGCAACGTTTCAAACTAGACAACGCTGCCTGGATAACTAGGACGCAAGGAAGGAAAGTGTACACTCCATACTTGTGGGAAATTGCAAATGAGAAAGGGCACCAAACGAAGTGGTGACCAAGTTTTGGTTGTGTTGTTGTGATTACTGTACGCGGCAGGAAGAAAAAAAAGAAAACATAGTTTTTTCAGAAACTTCGTTTTTGTGATTAACATCACACGACAACAAACCATTAGACCCTTTGTTGCATCACATACTCCATACTTGTGGGAAATTGCAAATGAGAAAGGGCACCAAACGAAGTGGTGACCAAGTTTTGGTTGTGTTGTTGTAATTACTGTACGCGGCAGGAAGGAAAAAAAGAAAACATAGTTTTTTCAGAAACTTCGTTTTTGTGATTAACATCACACGACAACAAACCATTAGACCCTTGGTTGCATCACATAACGTAACAAATTGGAAGGAAAGGACGTCAAAAAGGAAAGACCCACAGTTGCACTTATTTAGACGCGACACGTTGGATAGAAAGAAAGGAAAGTTGCTTGGTTAGAGAGAAGGTATCGAGAAGAATAGAGACAAAGGAAAACAATCCGAGAATTGTTTTCAGGCGCATGCTAGCAATACAAGAACAACTACAACACAGAAAAACAATATGATCAATTGTTTCTCAAAATACCGAGGGTATTTGTTGTGGAACGCACGGTGTGGAACAAAAAAAAAGGGAAGCAAGTAAGTATTGTGGAACGCGTTGAACAAGGGACAAGCAATGGAGACAACAAGATACAAATCAACTTGTTATCTTGTTTAGAAGACGTACTAAAAATTGATAGTATTAGAAAGAAAAAAACAAACAGAACCATTTTGTTTTTGATTGAATACCGTAGGGTATTTTGAGACACTTTGTGATCACAAGAGTTTGGAATCAAGAGAAAACAACAAGAAACTAAACCTTGTTGTTTACCGAAAGTATTTGGATACTTTAGAGGAAGCCGAGACAAAACAAAAGGTCTAGGGCACGTTAGGATTTCAAGTCGACAAAAAAGAAAGAAAGGAACAACGTGGTGAAGAAGTGGTAGTAGGAAAACAATTCGACAACATCAAGGGGTGTACGTGAATTAGCTTTGGTGAACAAGGGAAAGAAAGGCATAGTTGGTAAAATTCTAGTACCGACTTAAAGGGAATACGTTTGTGTTGAAACACAACAACGAGGTCACAACAAATTTAAATTTTGGATTTCATTTCATTTACATAGTATAGATACTTGTTTATACTATTAGGAAATCCCGAGAACTATATATTGATCCCGTTATGTTAGGATTCCCGGATAACTATTTCTGTTCCCGTAGTATTAAGTGATACCACTAGTTAGAATTCTCGTACAAGTAGAAGGTGAAGATTATAAATACCTTTAAGATGGCAGTGACGACGTGAATAACACTAACAACAACGTAGTGAAACCCGTAATACCTATTGCACAATACCAATGCCCTAAACTTAAAACCACAAACTACACGGTTTGGGCTATACAAATTAAGGTTATATTAGAAGCACATGGTTTATGGGAGATAATAGAGCCTAAGGAAAACACACAAGCAGATGATAAGAAAGATAAGGCAACTACTATTGCCCTGTTATATCAAGCGTTGACCAAAGATGTGATATTACAAGTAGCAAGTTGTAAAACGGCTAAGGAATTATAGGAATCGTTGAAAAGGAGACACGTTGGAGAAGAGAAAGTGCAACAAGCACAGTTACAATCATTAATGATTGGATTTCATGCCCTTCAGATGAAGGAAGATGAAACGGTGGATGCATTTACGAACAAACTAAATGGTTATGCCACGAAGGCTAAAGAATTAGGAAAGACCATGGATGAATCACTTTTAGTTAAAAAACTATTAGACTCCAAACCAGATAGATTCATTCAGATAGTAGCATCCATAGAACAAACAAACGATCTTGACAGTATTACCTTAGATGAGATCGCTGGAAAACTTAAGGCATTCGAGGAAAGAATAAAACTCCGGAAGGGAGGTCATGTAGAAAGCCATGATAAGTTGCTATTCGCACAAGGCGAACATTCAAAAAATGGAAAACGTTTTTCCAAACATAGGGGTAGATCAAACTACTCACGAGGGAACTGGCAAAACAACAAGTATAAGGATAACTCGAATGGAGAAAACTCAACTCACAAAGATAAGTCAAATAAAGGTAGACGTGAGAGGGATATAAGGAAAGCAAAATGTTTCAATTGAGGGAAACTAGGACATATTAAGAAAGAATGCAGAAAAGCATCAACAACCCAGGAACAATCAAACCTTATCTTAGAAGACGATGAACCATCCCTATTAATGACTAGGCACGAAACTGAAAACGAAGAAGTTTTGTTGAACGAAGGACAAATACAACCCGGAAAGTATGCTACAACAGATGCTAGAATATGGTATTTAGATAATGGTGCAAGTAACCATATGACGGGAACTAAGAGTCATTTTAAGGAAATTGACGAAAGCATCACTGGACGCGTTTGTTTTGGAGATGGATCGTATGTGGAGATAAAGGGTAGAGGTTCAATACTATTAGGATGTAGAAACAAGGAACAAAAGATTGTGTCAGACGTTTACTACATTCCAAACCTCAAGAGCAACATACTCAGTCTAGGACAACTTACCGAGATAGGTTGCAAGATCATCATGGATGGAAACATATTGTAAGATATACTTTATGTCACAAACATGTTTTCTTGAGGATTAAGGTGGCGTTTTGGTATGTAGAGTTAGAGAGAGAAAGTGAGACCTAGAGAGAGAAAGTGAAAGAGAAAATGCTTTGTATATTATGAAAGGTCCAACCCTCTCCCTTGGGTGGGAGAGGATATTTATATAAGAGTTAGCGGTGCCTCATGAAACAGGCTGTAGAGTGAGCACAGTGGGTAAAGACCCGACTCACTCCACGAATACTATTTACATACTATATAAGTCATATAATACTAACTACTATGTTAAGTACTGCGAGCTACATAATGCTAATCTATACTCGGGGTGACCGAGTCTTGAATCTATACTCGGGGTGACCGAGTCTTGAATAAACGAATTCCTAACAATCTCCCCCTAAGGGAGGTCACCCCGGAAATTAATACTTCAATTCTAGCATTCCGATCTTCGAAGTTGTCTTTGTAGCTCGTAGTCCCTGATTCTTCATTGTTGCAAGCCTTTGTGCTTTCAGCAATAGATTTGAGATGACTTGTTCAAAGCGTCGGATGACCATTTACATGACTTCGTGTATATCATCCTGAAAAGTAGCTTCAAGTCATCTTTGTGGACTCAAGATGGCTTGTATGGAGTGTTGGATGATCCTTGGCATTACTTCGTGTTCATCATCCAAAATGAAACATCATTAAGCCATCTTTGAGTAGTATAGTCTCCATGTGAATTGGACATCTTTGTAGTGGCATGCTCACACCTTTTCAGAAACATGATCTTCAGCACCAAAGTTGTGGAAGCATTTGTTGGAGCCCATCAATTGATCATGCAGTCTTAAGTTGTGTTGTTGAGGTGTGAGCATGAGGTGTTGGATCAGCATCTTTCCAGCAATCAACAACATCCGCCAAGAATTCCTGCATAAGACAGTTAGTAATAATACGTCCGGCACTTGATAACGCGCAAAGTTAACATGTTTTTAGAAGCGTTAATAGTGTTTTTATGCATGTTATTTGGTTACTTTTATATGTTTTTGCAACTAAATCGTATCAAAGTATGTTTTTGTAGCATATGTAGCCAAATGTAGGAAAAATGAGGAAAAAGTGAAGAAAATGGAGCACATGCGATTACATGAAGATTCCCAAGTTCAAAGTCCAATTTGTGATGGAATTCATGAGGAGAAACCGAAGTTTGGTCATTTCTAAGTTCCAAGTTCAGAGTTAACCAAGTGTGGATAGTACATGAAGAAATACACAACGAAGAGTAAAGTCCAAAACCATTCAGTGTTCACCAACCGATCGGTTGGAGTTCAGCCGACCGGTTGGTAGTAATTACCACCTCCAGCCGATCGGATGCAACCCGCAACCGATTCGGCTGGAGAAACTGCAAAGGAAATTAACTTTTTGTACACGAATCTTGGTCTTTTGTCTCAAAGTTCTAGGCCCTTCTTAGTGTCTTGTTACTCAAGTTCTAGCATTTATGTTCCTAATTGATTGCTAGGAGTATTGGACAAGCCAAAGGGGACTTCTTAAACACAATTCACAACAATTCATAACAACAATTGAAGGAGACATTTACTCTCATTACTACTCTCAATTATTATCATCATCAAGCTCTCAACAAGGCAAATTCGTACAGAAAGTATCAGTAGCATTTGGAGAACCAAGGAAGCAACATTTGGAGGCGAAAATCTCAAGGAACCATCACCAATACTTAGGTTATCAATACCTTGTCATTTGTTATCAATTTCCAAGCATTGTAAGACTATTAACCATGGATTCTAATGTTAAATATTCTGAGTTTGTTTACATATTTGCCATGAGTAGCTAGATACCTTTTTACGCTTGTTTTGATGATGTTTTATACTTAGTGATGTAGTGATTGTGATAACATGTTTTAATTCAATTTCAAGTCAATCCTAAGAACCAATTGTACCTTAAGTTTCATCGTGACATTTGTTAAGTTAAGGTTAACTAATTAGTAATATTTTCAAGGGTCGAAAGATTTAGTATTACTCAACTAGTTATAATCATTTGTCTATGAATGATTGTTTTTCACCCATAATTATTCTTAACTCAACAAAGAAACGAGAAGTATGATTGTAATAAAAAAAGCTTTTATAACATCAAATCGGATTGTTTGTAAACTCTAGTTGGATAATAGCTCCAAATAACGAAAGGCTAGATGTTTATGAGCCATTGTAACCTTTTTGTCTATGAAAAGGAGACCTTTTGTAATGACCATTTCTTAAGAGTATTTGATTTATAATAAGAGTTTATTCTTGTGTTTAAGGACACCATACCTTATGAACCTTGGATAGATCTTGAATTGATTGGTTTATACTTAAAGCTTGTTTTTATGAACTAAGATCTTGGCCAGGTTTAACTTGTAAAAACAATAGATTAGATCACCATCTAATTATCACAACCAACATGTTCTCAAGAGTTATCACAATCACATGTGTCATTAAAGTAGAAAACTAGTCTAAACAAGTGTAATTTTTAAATTATTGAATTTGCTTATTACTTTATTTGCTCACGTTTAGATAAGTACTTTTAGACTAATATTTGATTCACTCACAAATCCCTGCGAACGATCCCGACTTACCATCATATCTTGCTATAACGGACGAGTACACTTGCTCGTATGTGTTGTTTCTAGATTTGGTAATTCACTTTTATAAATTTAAAACTTGCACTAGCAAAAACGCACATCAAGTTCACAATTTCTTTATTTAAATAGAAAGGCGTCCCAATCTATTCCAATAAAGACATTGTAAACAATCCTACTTAAGAATTTCTGATTCAACACTCGCTTAAATAGTAAGATAACCAATTCATTAAATTTCTAAAGCTAAGTAATAATATTGTTTAACTCAACTCTCATGTGTCATCAAACAAGAACAGTCATAAGATCAAGTTAAATAATCGGTTATTACTGAGCTCTATCTTTTTAATGACTTGACTAAATTCTGGGGTGTTCTTATTAGTACTAAAGTCATATCATTTAATCAGCGTGAATCTAGATGAAACCAACGAAAAGCATATGCGCACGAAGTGTTTGATTAGGTAAATGATCAGGGAAGTGTGGTTGCGCCGTAATGTCTTAGAATAGGCATACGTAGATATGTCATGCACATTATTTATAATAAGTGATAGAAAGTGTGTTGAGTGTATAATTTAATATACCAGGATGTTTGTGTAGCATGAACTGTTTAAAAGTCACATAATCGTCTGGCGGATGGAAGGCATGGAAAGCGTAAGGCTATAAATGTTTTGTTTGTAAAAGTGGTTATAGTTCGGGTCTCAATTAGACCCGTTTCTCTATAACCTAGGCTCTGATACCAATCTGTAACACCCCTAATTTCATGATACGCAGCGGAATTCAAACTGGGTGTTACTTCATGGTACAACAATTAGATTAATAGAAAATGGACTCAAATTGAGTTATTTTAAAAGATTTATCTTTCGAATTTTATAAATATCAGAGTTTACAAAATGAGGTCCCAGTAAATTTGTAGTTTAGTAAATAAGTTTTCGAATGGTAATAAAATTTTATAGCCTTCATAAGTATCTGTGCTCCTCCGTGCCATCCTTGCTCATTATGGACCTGAGATAAACATGCTAAAAACATCAACACAAAGGTTGGTGAGTTCATAGAGTTTATAGTTTAAAATACGGACAACGAGATTTTTGAAAATGTTATTTGGAAATGTCAAAAACAATGTTAATAGTACATAACTTAACATAACAAGAATAATAGCACGTAGCTCAACGTATCAATAGTCAATTGATATAGCACATAACTCGACTAGAACAATAGCACATAACTCAACGTATCAATAGTCAATTGATATAGCACATAACTCGACGTAGTACAATAGCACGCAATCAAGAAGAATAGCACGCAGTCAAGAACAATAGTACGGATCAAGAACAATAACACGTAACCCAGAACACTTGATATAGTACAACATTCGGTTTTGAAAAATTGTGATCATAATAAAAGTTGTAGCATGTATCTCCTCCAAAAAGTTTAATAAATCGTTAAAATATAGAAAAATGGGGCTATGACTCACCTCAGTGGTACAGTAGTCAAGATACAGAAATATCAAATGATGTAAGTGAACGGCTCCAACACGCGACCTAGATTAATATGGCAAGTCTTAGATTTCGATGGTTTATGTTCATGACCTTAACGGATAATGTTTGAAAAGGTAACGTTTGTAAAATTATTTGTATCATCGTTGCTTGTGTGGCGAATGCTTAAAGTTCAAAAATAAAGTTTCTAAATATTATTTAAGTTGTATGTATTATATTAAGTATAATATTTATATGTTCCCGATGTTACGAAGTGGATAATGTAGTCGTCTAATATATAACCAAAACTAGTGGATGAATATTTATTTTAAATATTTTAAGTCGGTGATAATATGATTCAAATACTCATTTTTAGTTCATGTAGACGGTTTACATCGAAGTATTTTATACGAAGGGTTATTGGGCCTTAAGGCCCGACGAGGATCCGTTTAGTTTTAAAAATACCGAGAGCTTATGAACTTATTTTTGGCGACTTCAAAAGAGGGTGTTTAACTTATTAAAATAGCTTATATATTTCAGCTTATTACATTTTCGCCTTGGGGTTCTAGGCTCCATTATGGTGCATTTGATTTTAAAAGACAAGGCATAAGTTTTGTTTATATAAAAAAAATGATACTACTAAAGTGCTCATTCCCAGGTTTGAACCTGTGCCAAATGGGAGACAAAGCAACCAACTTACCACTGGACTACAAGTCCTTTGGTGTTATCATTTGCTACGCATATATATATTTAAGGGTTTTGTGACTGCACTCACTTAGCCAATTTCTTTACTCAATATACATTACGTCATGTATGTGCTTGAATGAGTTTTTGTGTTTACTTCTCTTCTTCCTCAAAACAATTTGTATCTCTTTTGAACATACATTTACCAAGTTCAAGAGTTGGTTTAACATGTACAAGGACGAAACCACATAAGCTCAAGTGAGTAACATGCATGCCTTTTTATCAGTAGTCACATATGTATTTCAAACTAGTTTTATATATGCTACCACACAAGCTATTATGATATGTTAAGTTTGCATAGGTTGTATTTTATACGTAGTGTAAGTGAAATGAAAATGAGTTTAGAAGGTTTAGACACATCGCGAGCATAATAAACGTTTAAAGGAAACTAACAAGTGAGACCTCAAGTTATTTAGATATCGAAATAGGTTAAGAGACTTACGAAACCAAAAGGGGTGGGGATGAGAAACGAAAGGATGGTATGAACGTGAGCGAAGGAGAACAAAGAAGTTCTGACCTATAACCAAGCTTCCAACGATCTTAACCCGTAACGAACTAAACTCTAAAGATGTATTTAGACTTTGTGATGCAACCCAAGTGACTTGCTTCCTTCTCCCTTGGCTCAGCATTAACGAAAACAACAAGTGAGGTGTGATTAAGTTTTGCTTGCTCAAGTGAGTGCAAAGGTGTGAGGGGTGATTGTTTATATAGCCAAGCCTAGGCACGGCTTGGTTAATATTTTACTCGCACGCTACCGGGCTTTCCAAAGAAAGAGGATGACTTTTGGTTGGTTCTAGCATGCAAGGAGGGCTCAACCGAAAATAAGGAGGCATGTAAGATTGGTCATGTCAAAATTTTAAGAGTGGGAAGCATAATACCCAATGGTCCTTGAAGTCAAAGGGTCAAAGTGTGGTGTAGGAAGTTGTTTAATGTATTAGAGGTAGGATTAGGGTAGCTGTTTGGTTTTTGGTACGCAATACACACGAAGAAAGAAAGAAAAAAAAATCTCGTTTGGTCATTTCTTTTGGTCACGCAAGTACACTGTGATGAGATTTAGCATATTGAGTTTTTGGTTAGTGTTGTATATTTGTTTTGTGTCATACGTTTTAAGTTTTGAAGTTGTGTTTGTGTCACTTGCCAAAGGAAAAAAAAAGAAAAGTATTAGTGTGTGATTTTTGGGCTTAGGTGATAAGTGTAGCCCGACCCAATGAAAAGAAAAATAAACAGAAGTGTTTGGTTTGGTTGAATCCGGCCCAAGAAAGAAAAGAAAAGGGGTTCGTTAGGCCCAATAGAATAAGGGTGCTTCGAGCCGTCCTAGCGTTTAGTTTATTGTCGGTACGCAAGTGAGCTATTCCAGTGAGGTGTGAGTCATGTTTCACAATAGTTGACAAATAAAATTTGTAGATGTATATTATATAATAAAAAAAATTAACTCGTGAAAAGGGTTAATTAGACTTTCAATTTGAATTAATTCGAGTTTAACATTAATAAATGACTGGGAAAATTACAGGACGTTACAGTACCAACCCCTTAAATGGAATCTCGGCCCGAGATTCAGTCCGTGATAGAGGTTGAAGCGATGTTTACGAGTAAACGTGGTTTTATGAATTCTAATGGTCATCGGGTTCATACGCATGTTATTTCAGATACAAATAAGCCCACTCGTTTATAATTCTTTATTTACATAGAGAGGCGTCCCAAACAATGTAAATGAAGGAATATAACTTATGGTTCGGCAGTTCACAATTTCTTTATTTAAATAGAAAGGCGTCCCAATCTATTCCAATAAAGACATTGTAAACCATCCTACTTAAGAATTTCTGATTCAACACTCGCTTAAATAGTAAGATAACCAAGTCATTAAATTTCTAAAGCTAAGTAATAATATTATTTAACTCAACTCTCATGTCTCATCAAACAAGAATAATCATAAGATCAAGTTAAATAATCGGTTATTACTGAGCTCTATCTTTTTAATGACTTGACTAAATTCTGGGGTGTTCTTATTAGTACTAAAGTCATATCATTTAATCAGCGTGAATCTAGATGAAACCAACGAAAAGCATATGCGCACGAAGTGTTTGAGTAGGTATATGATCAGGGAAGTGTGGTTGTGCCGTAATGTCTTAGAATAGGCATACGTAGATGTGTCATGCACATTATTTATAATAAGTGATAGAAAGTGTGTTGAGTGTATAATTTAATATACCAGGATGTTTGTGTAGCATGAACTGTTTAAAAGTCACATAATCGTCTGGCGGATGGAAGGCACGGAAAGCGTAAGGCTATAAATGTTTTGTTTGTAAAAGTGGTTATAGTTCGGGTCTCAATTAGACCCGTTTCTCTATAACCTAGGCTCTGATACCAATCTGTAACACCCCCAATTTCATGATACGCAGCGGAATCCAAACTGGGTGTTACTTCATCATACAACAATAAGATTAATAGAAAATGGACTCAAATTGAGTTATTTTAAAAGATTTATCTTTCGAATTTTATAAATATCAGAGTTTACAAAATGAGGTCCCAGTAAATTTGTAGTTTAGTAAATAAGTTTTCGAATGGTAATAAAATTTTATAGCCTTCATAAGTATCTGTGCTCCTCCGTGCCATCCTTGCTCATTATGGACCTGAGATAAACATGCTAAAAACGTCAACACAAAGGTTGGTGAGTTCATAGAGTTTATAGTTTAAAATACGGACAATGAGATTTTTGAAAACGTTATTTGGAAATGTCAAAAACAATGTTAATAGTACATAACTTAACATAACAAGAACAATAGCACGTAGCTCAACGTATCAATAGTCAATTGATATAGCACATAACTCGACGTAGAACAATAGCACATAACTCAACGTATCAATAGTCAATTGATATAGCACATAACTCGACGTAGTACAATAGCACGCAATCAAGAACAATAGCACGAAGTCAAGAACAATAGTACGGATCAAGAACAATAGCACGTAACCAAGAACAACTGATATAGTACAACATTCGGTTTTGAAAAATTGTGATCAAAAAAAAAGTTATAGCATGTATCTCCCCCAAAAAGTTTAATAAATCGTTAAAAGATAGAAAAATGGGGCTATGACTCACCTCAGTGGTACAGTAGTCAAGATATAGAAATATCAAATGATGTAAGTGAACGGCTCCAACACGCGACCTAGATTAATATGGCAAGTCTTAGATTTCGATGGTTTATGTTCATGACCATAACGGATAATGTTTGAAAAGGTAACGTTTGTAAAATTATTTGTATCATCGTTGCTTGTGTGGCGAATGCTTAAAGTTCAAAAATAAAGTTTCTAAATATTATTTAAGTTGTATGTAATTATATTAAGTATAATATTTATACGTTCCCGATGTTACGAAGTTGATAATGTAGTCGTCTAATATATAACCAAAACTAGTGGATGAATATTTATTTTAAATATTTTAAGTCGGTGATAATATGATTCAAATACGCATTTTTAGTTCATGTAGACGGTTTACATCGAAATATTTTATACGAAGGGTTATTGGGCCTTAAGGCCCGACGAGGGTCCGTTTAGTTTTAAAAATACCGAGAGCTTATGAACTTATTTTTGGCGACTTCAAAAGAGGGAGTTTAACTTATTAAAATAGCTTATATATTTCAGCTTATTACATTTTTGCCTTGGGATTCTAGGCTTCATTATGGTGCGTTTGGTTTTAAAAGACAAGGCATAAGTTTTGTTTATATAAAAAAAATGATACTACTAAAGTGTTCATTCCCAGGTTTGAACCTGTGCCAAATGGGAGACAAAGCAACCAACTTACCACTGGACTACAAGTCCTTTGGTGTTATCATTTGCTACACATATATATATTTAAGGGTTTTGTGACTGCACTCACTTAGCCAATTTCTTTACTCAATATACATTACATCATGTATGTGCTTGAATGAGTTTTTGTGTTTACATCTCTTCTTCCTCAAAACAATTTGTATCTCTTTTGAACATATATTTACCAAGTTCAAGAGTTGGTTTAACATGTACAAGGACAAAACCACATAAGCTCAAGTGAGTCACATGCATGCCGTTTATCAGTAGTCACATATGTATTTCAAACTAGTTTTATATATGCTACCACACAAGCTATTATGATATGGTAAGTTTGCATAGGTTGTATTTTATACGTGGTGTAAGTGAAATGAAAATGATTTTAGAAGGTTTAGACACATCGCGAGCATAATAAACGTTTAAAGGAAACTAACAAGCGAGACCTCAAGTTATTTAGATATCAAAATAGGTTAAGCGACTTACGACACCAAAAGGGGTGGGGATGAGACACGAAAGGATGGTATGAACGTGAGCGAAGGAGAACAAACAAGTTCTGACCTATAACCAAGCTTCCAACGATCTTAACCCGTGACGAACTAAACTCTAAAGATGTATTTAGACCTTGTGATGCAACCCAAGTGACTTGCTTCCTTCTCCCTTGGCTCAGCATTAATGAAAACAACAAGTGAGGCGTGATTAAGTTTTGCTTGCTCAAGTGAGTGCAAAGGTTTGAGGGGTGATTTTTTATATAGCCAAGCCTAGGCATGTCTTGGTTAATATTTTACTCGCACGCTACCTGGCTTTCCAAAGAAAGAGGATGACTTTTGGTTGGTTCTAGCATGCAAGAAGGGCTCAACCGAAAATAAGGAGGCATGTAAGATTGGTCATGTCAAAATTTTGAGAGTGGAAAGCATAATACCCAATGGTCCTTGAAGTCAAAGGGTCAAAGTGTGGTGTAGGAAGTTGTTAATGTATTAGAGGCAGGATTAGGGTGGCTCTTTGGTTTTTTGGTACGCAACACACACGAAGAAAGAAAGTAAAAAAAAATCTCGTTTGGTCATTTCTTTTGGTCACGCAAGTACACTGTGATGAGATTTAGCATATTGAGTTTTTGGTTAGTGTTGTATATTTGTTTTGTGTCATACGTTTTAAGTTTTGAAGTTGTGTTTGTGTCACTTGCCAAAGGAAAAAAAAAAGAAAAGTATTAGTGTGTGATTTTTGGGCTTAGGTGATAATTGTAGCCCGGCACAATGAAAAGAAAAATAAATAGAAGTGTTTGGTTTGGTTGAATCCGGCCCAAGAAAGAAAAGAAAAGGGGTTCGTTAGGCCCAATAGAATAAGTGTGCTTCGAGCCGTCCTAGCGTTTAGTTTATTGTCGGTACGCAAGTGAGCTATTCTAGTGAGGTGTGAGTCATGTTTCACAATAGTTGACAAATAAAATTTGTAGATGTATATTATATAATAACAAAAATTAACTCGTGAAAAGGGTTAATTAGACTTTCAATTTGAATTAATTCGAGTTTAACATTAATAAATGACTGGGAAAATTACAGGACGTTACAGTACCAACCCCTTAAACGGAATCTCGTCCCGAGATTCAGTCCGTGATAGAGGTTGAAGCGATGTTTACGAGTAAACGTGGTTTTATGAATTCTATTGGTCATCGGGTTCATACGCATGTTATTTCATATACAAATAAGCCCACTCATTTATAATTCTTTATTTAGATAGAGAGGCATCCCAAATAATGTAAATGAAGGAATATAACTTATGGTTCGGCAGTTCACAATTTCTTTATTTAAATAGAAAGGCGTCCCAATCTATTCCAATAAAGACATTGTAAACCATCCTACTTAAGAATTTCTGATTCAACACTCGCTTAAATAGTAAGATAACCAAGTCATTAAATTTCTAAAGCTAAGTAATAATATTATTTAACTCAACTCTCATGTCTCATCAAACAAGAACAATCATAAGATCAAGTTAAATAATCGGTTATTACTGAGCTCTATCTTTTTAATGACTTGACTAAATTCTGGGGTGTTCTTATTAGTACTAAAGTCATATCATTTAATCAGCGTGAATCTAGATGAAACCAACGAAAAGCATATGCGCACGAAGTGTTTGAGTAGGTATATGATTAGGGAAGTGTGGTTGTGCCGTAATGTCTTAGAATAAGCATACGTAAATGTGTCATGCACATTATTTATAATAAGTGATAGAAAGTGTGTTGAGTGTATAATTTAATATACCAGGATGTTTGTGTAGCATGAACTGTTTAAAAGTCACATAATCGTCTGGCGGATGGAAGGCACGGAAAGTGTAAGGCTATAAATGTTTTGTTTGTAAAAATGGTTATAGTTCGGGTCTCAATTAGACCCGTTTCTCTATAACCTAGGCTCTGATACCAATCTGTAACACCCCCAATTTCATGATACGCAGCGGAATCCAAACTGGGTGTTACTTCATCATACAACAATAAGATTAATAGAAAATGGACTCAAATTGAGTTATTTTAAAAGATTTATCTTTCGAATTTTATAAATATCAGAGTTTACAAAATGAGGTCCCAGTAAATTTGTAGTTTAGTAAATAAGTTTTCGAATGGTAATAAAATTTTATAGCCTTCATAAGTATCTGTGCTCCTCCGTGCCATCCTTGCTCATTATGGACCTGAGATAAACATGCTAAAAACGTCAACACAAAGGTTGGTGAGTTCATAGAGCTTATAGTTTAAAATACGGACAATGAGATTTTTGAAAACGTTATTTGGAAATGTCAAAAACAATGTTAATAGTACATAACTTAACATAACAAGAACAATAGCACGTAGCTCAACGTATCAATAGTCAATTGATATAG
>LBNU01039006.1:5022-16449 GCA_014162995.1 Artemisia annua
AGGGCAATATTTGATCAAATAATTACGGATTAGGGCTTAAATGACCCCCTAAAAGCGGTACACTTTTCGCTTCATCAAATACCCTTACACTTGAGATTTGCTTGTCCTCAAGCAAATGCGCTTTTATTCCAATCAAAATATGAGCTAGGGGTCATTTAACACGAATATAAAAGTAATTACAACAAATAGTCATTCAACCCTAGTCATAACAAGCACGGAAATCATACACTAGCACCTCACAAGTAGCGTTTGGATACTCTCATCTCTCGGGTGTTATAAACCTATATAACTAGATTGGAAATGGAAGAAATATCACTCACTACCTGTCATAGCAAATAGATTACCATAGGCTTGGGAAAGGATCAAAAACCTCCTCCACTAGGCGTAAGCACCTAAGATAAACTATCAAAGAGGGCTTTTCAAAGGGTTGTAACTTTAGGTGTAGGGATATGATAACACGGTTTGGTTGGAATAAAGGGTATTTTTAGTGGTGGCGAGTTAATTATCTTGATCAAATACATGCACAAGGTGGCGTTGCTAAGCCAAGACTCGACTCGACTTAAGCTAATAAGAAAATAACATAAACATAAATAAAGATAAAATGAAACGGGATGGTAGTCCGTATGTTTTTTCTACTTTTCTTTTTTCCAATTTTTTTTCGTTTTTCTTGTTTTTTCGATTTTTTTTCCATACACTCTTGCCCTACCATCCAAAATAATACATCATAGGGGCCTCGGTTCTCCCCTTACACTTAAACTTTTACATACTTTACAATAAGCTATTCTAATGACTCGAATTAAGATAATTGAAAAACTTGGAGTACTTTAAAATATTAACACGCATATGGGGGTAATAATTGACTTCTTCCCCATTATTCCATTACATTAGTACTTTACTCATGAGTCCCAATCGTCCCAAAACAATATGTACAAGGATATGACTCGACTTAGCAACCATGTAAGTAATAAGACAATTAACTAAGGGTTTAAACAAATGTTGTCACAATAATGCACTAAAGATGAGTGCATACAAGGTAGGCTAAGGCGATTTGGGTATACATTTGGGTGGATTGTAAACAAATTCTTCCTTTAAGTAAAATGCTTAAAGTTAGAAACGAAAAGATAGGCTCTGGGGGGGGTGTACTAGGGGTATCGTGTACTAAAAATGAGTACAACGCTAAGGTGTGGGAGAATTACTTGACCAATGAAGTCAATGTAATTACAATAAACGGGTATAAAACAAGGGTTATCCTAATGCCTCTTATCATATAGTAAATCTAACTATACGAATGTAATCTCACTTGTGGATTTGGGATGGTCACTAACGCAAGTTCTAGAATCTATAAGCTACCGGTACACACACAAGCATCAACAATGAATGCTTTTCCTAACAATTCTAGGGGTGAACCTCACATATTTGGGGAAAATTTTTGAGTGGTACGGTTTTTTGTGCTAGTCATACAATTCCCTATCCATGAGACGCTTATTATAACTAAAGTATCACTTCTAAATGTTGTAAAAAATTTTAAATTTGCGTTAAAATTGCCCTAACAAATGTTTCTCTCGGTTTTTATTACACAAATACCATTGGATAAAACAAAAATCAAGCGTAATAGCATTTTCTAAGGCGCTTTCATTTACCCCCCTTACACTTAAACCGAACAATGTCCCTAATGTTCACATAAAAGATGTAAAAGTAGAGAAAGAAAGAATGAAACAAATACTCCCCTGATTTTTGATGTGGATCGTGTGGTAACATGGTTAGATCTTCTTCCAAGATGATGTAAAAGCTCTAAGCTCAAAGCGACTCCAAAAGCTTGATGTCACGAACTTGATTCCATGTTCATCTTCTTGTCCAAAATAACCTGTTAAACCTGATAAAACAAACTAGGCAAACCTCGTGTAAAATCGGCGGCAAAATCTATATAAGGATATAATGCTTGTGGAATGAAAATTTTGCAGATTCCTGGAATTAGAAGTGCAGTAATTTTTATAATCCGGCAGAAAAACTAAATTTTAAAACGTTTTCTGAAATTCAAAGGCTAACACCGTCAGCTTTTAAAGGCTGACGCCGTCAGAATTGATCTGACAGAATTCTTATGTTTAGTTTCCGGGAAATTTTTGGAAAAACGGATACCTTAGCTCCTGGAATCCTACAAAATTTCATCATGACTCGATACAAGCATTTGACTCTAACAAATACGAATATGTATGTTTATTTTATATCGTTACAATTCATGTTTCAATCCGTTCTTATAAACAAATTTAGATTTCCCTTACACTTATCTTTTGCAAAATACCTTTATATGTAGTTAAGACGAAGTTAAAAACAAAATAAAGCATTTTCACAATTTTAATTTGAAACATGAATCAATAATGATAAAAATAAAAACATGCATACGGAAACAAATAAATTCAAACAAAACAAACATAAAAGAAATAAAGCTTGGGTTGCCTCCCAAGAAGCGCTTTTCTTTATTAACGAGTCTTGTAGCTAGACTCAAAGTCATTCTCTATTACGTGACTTCGTCAAAGGTTATGTCTTCCTCATTGATCATCTCATTACCGCTCTCTTGATAATGCTTAACTCGTTGTATAGTCACCGTGAATTCCCTATCCTCGTCATCAAGCAATACTACGGCTCCCGCTCTTGAGGAGCTTTTTACAGTGAACGGTCCATACCATCTGGACTTCAGTTTTCCAGGAAATAACCTTAAACGTGAATTATATAGTAGAACCTTATCTCCCTCTGAGAATTCCTTAGGTTTCTTAATCCGTTGGTCATGCCACCTTTTTGCTCTCTCCTTGTACGTAATGGATGATTCATAAGCCTCCAATCTCAATTCATCAAGCTCTTGAAGCTGTAAGAATCTATTCGTTCCTGCAACGGTGTAATCCAAGTTGCAAGCCTTTAGTGCCCAATACGCCTTATGCTCCAGTTCTACTGGAAGGTGACATACTTTGCCATAGACCATACGGAAAGGAGTTGTTCCGATAGGTGTCTTATAAGCAGTTCGGAAGGCCCACAAAGCTTCGTCTAGCTTGAAAGACCAGTCTTTCCTATTTTGGTTAACTGTTTTCTCTAATATCCTTTTTATTGCCCTGTTGGGGTTTTCGACTTGACCTTTGGTCTGAGGATGATAAGCAGTGGAGAATCGATGGGAGACTCCATATCTTTTCATGACCTTTTCCATTTGCGTATTGCAAAAATGGGTCCCTCTGTCACTAATAAGAGCTTTTGGGATGCCGAATCTGGCGAACAGTTTCTTTAGGAAGTGAATGACTACCCTAGCATCGTTGGTCCTAAGGGCTTGCGCCTCTACCCACTTTGAAACATAGTCAATGGCCACTAAGATGTATTCATTCCCTCCCGAAGATGGAAAGGGTCCCATGAAGTCAATTCCTCAAACATCGATTAATGTTTAAAGTCCAATTTTTAAGTATTATAGGCACATTCCTAATCATCCACGGGCCGTTCTCAAGTACATCTTCAACACCTTTCTAAGAGGTAAACTTAAAGAAGAAGAAGCCCTTTACATTCATCATAACCTTTTGAATGCCATACTTAGCCCACGCATTGCGCACATAATAATCATCATAACCTTTTGTATAGTTAGTGTAGTTAGCTGGTTGGTTTTCTCATTTGTGGCATGATACAAACGTGTGTAGTGCTTGTTCAAGCATTACTTGAGGTTAATGTGATACTTCAGCCACATTCTATTGTACTTCTATGTTTCTTGTGATTAATATATTTTGCTGGGGTAATCCCCTTTACCAAAATATATATATATATATATATATATATATATATATATATATATNAAACGGTAATCACCAGGTATCTAAATGACAAGACAGTTAATGGAGACCACAATTGGAACACTGCAACTAAACATAATATTCATAACCACATCAAGTTTCATCATCAAAGAGACTTATTATCATTTCAACAACAAATAATGATAGGGGAGATAAATACCTGCATACTTAACCTATCTAATCGAATAATTAAAAAAAAAACACAAAGAGAGAAAAAACAAAAAAAAAAAAAACCAACACATCATTTATACAGCAGCACTTGTGATCACTATGCAACAACATTCGTAGAAGAGCGCATTAAAAACACGACATACTCAAGTCTCCGACGACAAAAAATAAAAATTAACATTTTAATCATTTAAAGATCTGTATCGTACTACATGTATCCACGACACATCCAATGAAAAGATCTCCATAGTGAAACACAAGCTATATTCTCTCACACTGGCTTGATCTTAGCATGTATAAAACACTAAAGTCACCGGGGATGCCATAAAGTTATACCTTGATATAAGTATGTCATCGCACGAATTCTAAAGCAAATCAAGGTGAGCTCGCAGCACCAGAACATTACTGAGTAGTGCCAATCATCAGTATAGTACAATATACCCAGAGTGATTAATGGATAACCACCTGCCTAGGAGGTCAACATCAATAGCAGCCTCCAGTATTAGAGCTATGTATCAACCTACGAACCCTGAATCCTAATATAAATAGGATGCCTTCAGCTTTCATATATCTTAAAACCTAATTTAATTAAAGTACTTTTGAATTTTCTGGACGGTTTGGAAACACAAATACGGTGTTCTTAATACTTTTGAATAATCATTAACTTATATTTTTCGCCAGATATTTTTACATTTTGCTTTGTCTCTTATGGATTACGCGTTTAGTATGTTATTTTCAAAATAGCGATAGGTTGTACCTAAATGAATTTAAATACTGGATATCGAGAATAGCGTGGAGTCTCTCATATGCGACTCGATCCTAATGGATAACAGTTTGTATTGTGTCGTATTACTTTCGGTAGGTATTCGTTATTTAGCATAATTCCACTTTTATGCGTATGGAGTTATATGAATGATCAACGATTGCGAATTATAAGAGAAAAATCAAAATGCTTAATGGTTATATAAGGATTATAGGAATTCTTTGGTGCACAAATTACCAAAATTCCTGTACCGGAACCGAGTACGCGTACCGAAGAATCTTGGGACGGTTCTGGTTCCACTTTTCTAAAAATATTTTCGGTTTTTCGATTCTTCTCGGGATGGTTTCCAGTACCCATGGACACCCCTACCCGTATCTAACCATTGGATGTCTGGATGATAATTTTAACCGCTAAACAAGCTTTTTTTTTTTTTTTTTTTTTTTTTTTTTTTTTTTTGTTCTTTTTTCCCCTTTACCAAAATATATATATATATATATATATATATATATATATATATATATATATATATATATATATATATATATATATATATATATATATATATATATATATTAAAAAGCTTTAGCGGGTTTAAAATTATCATCCAGACATCCAATGGTTGAATACGGTAGGGGTGTCCATGGTACTGGAACCATCCCGAAAGAATCGAAAACCGAAAATATGAAAAAAGTGGAACCAAGAACCGTCCCAAGTTCTTCGGTACAGTACTCGGTTTCGGTACAGGAATTTCGGTAATTTCCCACAAGAACCTGGTGTTTAAATAATTTATTTTTTTTCATCTTTGATCATTCATATAGGCATGCTAATAATGCTACAACAATACAAATACACACAAAAATGTTTCCAACAATACAAACCATTCTAAATTTCCATTAGTACAAATTGTTCAAAATAACATAAACATAAACACAAAATGTAAAAAATTCAAAATATAAGTTTATGATTATTCAAAAGTATTAAGAACACGTATTTGTGTTTCAAACCTCCAAAAATTCAAAATACTTTAATTAATTAGAGTTAAGATATATGAAGCTAAAGCATCTATTTAATATTAGGATTCAGGGTTAGTAGTTAACAAATGACAACCATTATAATATTATATCACTATGATTGTGATAAGTATGTCTCAGTACTCGTTTACTACATNAAAATATAAGTTAATGATTATTCAAAAGTATTAAGAACACGTATTTGTGTTTCAAACCTCCAAAAATTCAAAATACTTTAATTAATTAGAGTTAAGATATATGAAGCTAAGGCATCTATTTAATATTAGGATTCAGGGTTCGTAGTTAACAAATGACAACCATTATAATATTATATCACTATGATTGTGATAAGTATGTCTCAGTACTCATTTACTACATATTCAAGATAAACTTACGATAGTGATTTCGAGATAAACTTACTTTCATGTTGATGATGATGATCTTTGAATTGATTAAAAGTTAAGGTTTTATTTTTATTATGTGTTTTTAAGTTTTAGATGTTTTATGTTACAGCTTAATAATGATTAGGTTTTTTTTTTTTTTTTTTTTTTTTTTATTTATATTTTTTTTTTTATTGTTTTATAATGATTTGTTTTTTTTTTTTTTTTTTTTTTTTATTTAATTATTATTATTATTATTATTATTATTATTATTATTATTATTATTATTATTATTATTATTATTATTTTCTTAAAAGGCTATACACATTACACAATGTCCCAAATAAACCCTATAAAATTTCATATTTCAAAGTGTTCGGTTCTTTCGGGAAATAACCGGAACCGGACGGTTCCGAACCGAACCGTCCCGAGAACCGAAAATTTAGAATTTTAGGAACCAAGAACCGTACCATGATTCTAATATACGGTTCGGTTCCGGTACGGTTCCTCGGTTCTTTTGGACACCCCTAGAATACGGCGTGCGTACAAAAGCAAAATTTTTTTGAGCAAAGTACAAAAGCAAAATTCAAACGGTATTTCATCTAACTTCAATTTCTAAAATGTTACATATGGAGGTTTATAATCCCGAGGTCTATAGATTATAATAGGGTTAATTACACGTATAAGTAACGAACTTTCTAAAATTTTCAATGTTAGGTAACTTACTATCAAAAATACTATGTTATGTAATGAAACTTTAATCTTTGTTCAATGTTAGGTAATACTAGCTATTTTTGCAACTGGTAACCGGTGCAACCGATTACCATTGTACATGTCACTATTTTTAAATGCATGTCTAATGGGGTAAAATGACAGAAATACCCTCGTCTTCAACCCCTTTAATATTTTACTAAACACATTTTCATTTCATTTTGGCCTAATCCTACCTTGTGATATTCGCCCACCTCCCATCTAATATGAAGAGCAACATTCCTTAAGCGCCGTGCAATGGCTCTAGCCAAAGTTAAACAACAGCCTCACGTTAAGCTTAGCATTTTGCTTTTTTACATATATAGTCCACGTCAGCAACTCCTCACGTTAAGAGCCGTACAATCACCTGGCTGAGCTTGTTTAACTATGGTCCACGTCAACAACTACCTGTTAATTGAGTCTAGTTCAACTCCGACCACGACTCTTCGACCGTTTGTAACATTCCAGTCACGGTATTCTCCGGCGAGGTCTGATTCGTGGTGGTTGTTGGCTAATGAATTTGTATTGGTTAACATTGTTGTAGTTATCATAATTATTATATCATTTAAAATTTATAAATGAAAATGAGTGAATAAAAAGTGTTTGTAGTCTGAATGAAGGGGAAGGTGAATAGTGGGAGTTTGAAACTCAACGGTTTGTTTGATGTTATAATAAGGTCAACTTTGGTTGTTTTAGTGATTGAAAAGACTAGAACAGAAATTGATATAGTGGCTGCTAGATCCGGCAACAACCAACCATCACCATTGCCGCTGGCAGCCAGCTCCGGCCAAGCCATCGCCGGCTAATCCATGGTTGGAATGGGTTTTCTGAAACATTTCTTTATGCGTGTTTTACTTTTGCTCTAGTCGTTTGGGTGTTTGATTTTGAAGGTTTTTTTTTGGTTAAATCAATTATAGTGAGATTTTGTTTAATCAATTTTACTGGGTTTAAATCTTTTATGGTAATTGTTTTTATTGTATGAAAAAGATCATGATGTTTGAAAATTCAAACTGAAAAATGGTAAGTGATTTGTTGAAGAATAAATAATGGGCCCAATAAGTTGACGTGGCAGTTGGCATCAAAAACAGTCATATAGCCTAACATTGAAGGGTGTTGATGCTTACACGACAAAAAGTGATGCACACACCACAATTTATGCAATATCATGTTGTAGCATATGCAATAATGATGTGATATTGTGATGTGTGCATCACTTTTTGTGGTGTGAGTATCACCTCCCAACATTGAAGGTTGCCACAAGTTTGGTTACCTATAATGGTATTTTAGAGAGTAAGTTACCTAACATTAAAAATTTTATAAAAGTTCGTTACCTATACGTGGAATTAACCCATTATAATAATGTGTATCTTCGTCAACAAAATCCATGTCTTTTCATAAAAAAATGAGCCATGTTTAGCTATGCTCTGTATCAGAGGGAGCATTAGGGGAATTATAGACTTGGTATTGAAAGTGATGCTTGGAAATCCTTATGATGTTTTAAGTTGCGACTGACGTCAATTTTTATTGGTATATGACAAATTATTGCTAAAAAAGATTTACTCAGTGCCCGCTTGGTTAAGGATTATAAGGGGTAAGCAATTAGTAAAATAATGATTAATGGAGCTTGGTTAAAAGAAATATAATGCCGCATTACCTAGTATTGGGTAATATATGGCGGCTGACACTAAATTATCTTTCTGAATTTGATTTTTTGCATGTTCGGACAGTTACATTTCAAGGACAAACCAAACAGTGGAAGAGCGAGAAACGAGTCGAGTTATACTGTTAAAGATGGTCAATAAATGGATTGTACCCAGGGACGGAGCCAAGACTAAAGATGACCGGGTGCACAAAAAAATTGAATATTAATACTAGAAACATATTTCGATGGACCGGGTGCACTTAAGAAGAATTTAGAAAAAATTGATGTTTTTTCCAAAAATTGACACTACATTGAAAAAATCCATGGGGTGCACGGGCACCCGCGGGAACTCCCTGGCTCCGTCCCTGATTGTAACTAAAGAATTGCATTGGAATATAGGACATACGCTGTTTATGTTTGTGATAGATAGTATATATGCATATTATCTTATATATGATATAAACTTAGGTTGTCTTATAAATGCAAAATACCCCTAATAAATGTTTCAAGAGTTGATTATTCCAAATATGCCCTTCAAGTGTGATTTCAACAAATGTAGTTTGTACGGTACAATATGTTTTGCATGAGAAATCGTGCACAAAAGTTTGTACGGTAAAACATGTTTCAAGCATCTCTAAACCTCAAAGAATACAAACCAAAAATGTCAAGAATGCATAAATTAAACACAACAATTAGTGGTTAGTCTTTTTATCTTCCCGTCTATGAGTTACAAATATTTTATCAACTATATAATGTGTCAAAAATCACACAAAACAAACCACAACTTCCTCCACACCGCGTGCACATTGGGCTACAACTTATAATGGTGGTAAAGTAAGCATCATATCGTCTTACTTATTAATCATATTGATTTATATTATTTTATGTAAATTTCACGTGTGTTTTCTGTGTGTAACAATGTAGGACATAAAGATGGTGCTGAGGTTTGGTAGTAACATCATCTTCTAATGGTTTAAGAGATCCTACACATCGTTGTCTTATCAATTAAGTGGAACATGCACGAACATTTTTACGTTGATTAACTGTATTTAAGTTACTAACGATCAACTATATCTAATTGTTTTTTGTAGCACGTCAAGAAGCATTAAAGAAAGAGATCGAGAAGTTACAAAAATTGTATCAAGAACAAAATATGCAAAAGGCCAATGAACAACAACGACAAAGAAAACAACAACAACAACAACAACAAGAACAACGTCACGGCCACCGGTGGGATGAATACTTAGCATTCATATTAATAGTACGTTACAAATTAAACATGCAATATTTTACTTCATGTAATACCGATGAACGGGCTAATACTATTGATTCGTTAGCAAGTAAGTTTATTGAGAGCTCTCTTGAGAGGGTTTTTTATTAGGGTTACAAAAAAAGTTACTGTTGCCATCGATGACTATTAACGGCGTACTGTTCATCGGGGGGGGGGGGGTAACTGTTCATCGCGGTTACTATTCATAAAAAAAATTAATATTAATCGCTTTAGTATTATGTATGGCATCAGCGCAGCGATCAGGAGCGGAATACGCACTTTCTAACTCTGCAAATGGGTAACGGTGACCGATATGAGAGTGATGTTTGGGTACTTTGGCAAATCGAGTAAGAAATCTCTGAATCTTTACTTACATCGTTTTATATCTCTGGGCTTAAGACTAAAGTTACAAATAGAGCTGTTGAGGCAAGGACTACAAACTTTAGGAGAACCTTTTCTTAGCCCATATAGTCTGAGGCTCGTTTTGAGGCATTGATTGAGAAGGAGAAAAGAGCCATATAATTGAAAAGAAATCAGATAACATTCCATCATTACAAATTGAATTCAAGCTTCACCCTGAGATTAAAAGGTCGTTAGTTCTGATGAATATATTGGTGTTGATGTGGTAATAACTGCGATATAAATAAAATGGGTTTTGATATTGGTGAGAGAGTAATGAGTTATAGCAATTAAGAATTTTTCGAAATAAGAAAAGTATGGGAAGAGTTGTTGGGAGTGGTGGTGAATTTGAATAGTCGTTTGGATGAAATAAATTGAATTTAAGCGGGAATTACGGCTCGTCATCTGCATATTCTTCGAATCACCTTGAGGGCAAGGTGTCTTTGAGGAGGTGGGGAGTGTTATGGCATGGGTAGCGGAAGACGAAGAATGGTGTTGTGCTATGTCCAAGCCAAAGGATACGAAAAGAGAAAAAGGCGAAGTTGCATCAAAAAAAGAAAAGGGATTAATGGGATCCCGGATTAGCCAATGTTGCAGGGAGGACGGCTGCCCAAATGACTAAGAAGTCCAAGTATGGCATAAAGATTATGTCATATAATATATCTTTAATTTAACGTGCTTTTGTTTTAGGAGTAGTTTTATGTTATTTAGGGAAGTCAATTAAGAATATTTTAAAACAACACCTTGAGGGAAAGGTGGGTTTGAAAGGAGTGGGGAAATGATACGCCATGGCCGAGCCATGGTCTATTTAGGTCTTAGGGTTTACCCTACTTTGTCTTATAATATACTCTTGTAACCATTGTATTATAATCAATCAATAAAGTATAACATAATAATTCTATCTTTTCTTCTATTTTTCTGACGGAGCCAGCAACGCTTGAAGGGTGCTTATTCCGATAAACCCTAACGGGTCGTATCAATTGGTGCTTTCATTGACCGTCGGCGGAAAACCCTTCGCTAACCTAGATTATTTTGGGAATTTTTTGAGGTCCAATCCTTTAACTTTTGGGAGAAGACTTCTTCAAAAGCTCGTATCCCGAGGTTTGGGTTTTGAGACCCAAATGTGCAAAGGAATGAAGAAAGAGCACATCGTTGAAATAGAAAATAGATGATCATTCTACCATTAGAGGGTGATTTGCCTCACCTAAGGTTGAAGGATCATCTGAA
>LBNU01039006.1:16459-31268 GCA_014162995.1 Artemisia annua
AAACGTATGGCATAAAGATTATGTCATATAATATATCTTTATTTACGTGTCTTTGTTTAGGAGTGTTTTCATGTTTATTTAGGGAAGTCAATTAAGAATGTTTTAAGACAACACCTTGAGGGAAAGGTGGTTTTGAAGGAGTGGGGAATGATACGCCTGGGCCGAGCCCATGGTCTATTTAGGTCTTAGGGTTTACCCTACTTTGTCTTATAAATACTCTTGTAACCATTTATTATAATCAATCAATCAAAGTATAACATAAATAAATCTCTAGTTCTTTTCTTCTATTTTCTGACGGAGCCAGCACACGCTTGAAGTGGTGCCTTATCCCGATACAACCCCTAACCGGGTCGTATCAATTGGTGCTTTCATTGACCCGTGCGGCGGAAACACGCTTCGCTAACCTAGATATTTGGGAATTTTTGAGGTCCAATCCTTTAACTTTGGGAGAAGACTTCTTCAAAGCTCGTATCACCGAGGTTTGTTTTGAGACAATTGCAAAGGAAGAGAAAGAGCACATCGTTGAAAAGAAAATAGATGTCATTCTACCATTAGAGGGTGAATTTGCTTCACGTAAGGATGAAGGGTCATTGAATGCTGATGAGTATATTGGACTTGAAGAGGTTGTGGGTGGTGGCGAAGCGCTTAAAGTTGGTGAGGATGAGTTGAATAGAGTGATATCGACGCTTAAGGATGGAGGTGGTGAATTTGATAGTCGTTTGGATGAAATAAATTTGAATTTAAGCGAGGAATTAGCGGACTCTCAATTTGCATATTCTTCGTTTCACCTTGAGGGCAAGGTGATTTTTGAAGGAGTGGGGAGTGTTACGGCATTGGTAGCGGAAGGCGGAAGAATGGTGTTGTTTTATGTCCAAGGTAGTGGAAGGCGGAAGAGGAAAAAAGTGTTGGTTGCGGTAGCGGAAGGCAGGAGAACTACGGGAATGGAAGATAGGACTAGGATTAGGATTAGGATATGGGATCCCGGAATCAAGAGAAATTTTTCAAGACCACACCTTGAGGACAAGGTGATTTCGAAGGAGTGGGGAATGATACGCCCCGGGATTTATGTCATGTTATATTTATTTAGGATATGTCTTTGTGTCGTATTAGGAAAGTGTCATTGTTTAGATATGTTTTTATGTTTGGCTTGTTTTACAAGCTAGGGTTATTCGGTTATATATACCGAATCATTATTATGAAGAAATCAATCAATGTTTAAAATAAACAAATCTCTAGTTCTTTCTCTCTATTTCTTAAGGAGCTCGCACACGCTAAAAGTGGTGCCTTATCCCGATACAACCCCTAACCGGGTCGTATCAACCTGCTTATCCGAAATCACTTTTTGGCTCTTCTAAAACGCTGAAAAACACCATAATTTTAAGTCGTCAATAATTAATCTACTTCACAGCGTACGCTGAGACTCTTCCTCTCTTCAAAAGCTAACTCCAAGTCGCGATCACAAGTAATAAGTATCCAATCATTGGCTTCATCCCTGTATTTCATACGAAGCCTTTTACCCTCTAAGTTGAACCTTCGTACCACTTCCTTTGTAAGACTTGAAAAATTACTCGTAAATGGCGGAGATAAATTTATGAAAGACCTTTCCAAAGTTGCCTCCACTTCATAATTAGTGTCAATTGCCAAAAGTGACTCGATATCTGATGAATCAGTCTCGAATACCAAGCTATTGGCTCTTGTGGTTAAGGAGTTTTGGATATTTGATCCAATAAATTCTGTTGCTGATGTATCACCCAATTTAAATCCAGAAACATCTTCAACTCTCTGCTTTAATGTTTGTACCAAGTATGAAAGTACCAAGTCTGAAACATGTATGCCATCTTTGCTGTCCAACTGTTGAAAAAACTCTAACACATACTCATCATCGTCTACAACACTATGCAAGAAGACTGTAAAGCAGCTTGTTAACCCACTCATGCATGCATTGTGGACCAAAGGATAATCTTCTACACTGAGAGCATTTACATCTTTACAATAACTTGTACCACGGGCTAACAGTGCCTTCCCAACAAAGCTACGGGACTTATCCAAGTGCTGAGTTTTACATGCTTCCATAAAAGGCCACACCCTTAAATCTCTAACATAAAATGGTAGAGAAGTTGTTGACATGCAAACTTTCCCAATGCATTTAGTGCTAAAACTGCTACAAGTCTTGTCTATAATATTATCATGTGAAACAAAACTAGTGGATGGGGAAACCGCCCATGTCTGAGCAAGAGGTAAGTTATGGCTGTCGCACACTGATTTTAGAATACCGTGGACTATATCCAACTCAATTAGTCTTTGTTCATTGGGAGCCTGTATAGACGACATCTCTTGCATAAGAATATTAAAGAGAAAAACATGAATGAATTTCATGTAATAAGTGAGTCCCAACTTACCTTTGGAGTAGTGAAATCAGATACTTGTGGACTTGTCAGACT
Organism: Artemisia annua; assembly: GCA_014162995.1. NCBI lineage: Eukaryota > Viridiplantae > Streptophyta > Magnoliopsida > Asterales > Asteraceae > Artemisia > Artemisia annua. Next base: position 18,901 of record LBNU01039006.1, read on the forward strand.
TTGGGTCTGCAAGATGACAAGTACAAAATGAGGAATGATCAAAGGAGGCTTAAATGATAATACAACAACCAAATATGATTTTTAAAACGAGGTTATTATATTTTAGAGGCAAAAGAGGGACCTTTAGCGCCTTGTGAACTTGTTGAACCTCAAAAGAAAAGTCCATAATCTTGGAGGACATCAAGAGATCGATGACACCAATACATAAGCTTGTGGTAGAATCAAAAACTGGTAAAGCCAAATATCCATGAAGATTACAACGAATAGCACATTCTTGTTGTGGAAAATCTATTGGTTTGTAATTATTTAGATCAGAAGTCCACTCGGGTGATCCTTGTCTAAATACTCGAGTAGGAGGGCTAATAATGTCTTCTTCTGCATGATCCTTATCCAAAAGAAATACATTCCCGCTCAGAGTCCCTCCTATACGAACGGAGTCCTTCATCAATTACACCAAGACCAAACGGTTGATCTATACTTCTAAGTAGTTGGTGTTTCCCAACATCAAGAAGTGACCAAAACTGAACGAGGATACGCTCTTCACGGAAATCTAACAGCTTTAGTGCAGCTCTTATCTTTTCCATTAATATTTGATGATGTGGTACGTTGTTTTCAGCTCTATAGAGTTCATCCCAGGGCTCTTCATTTTTAGAAACCCAAAGTTGTGTCAGGTATCTAGACTCACCAGAAATTGAGACTGTTGGCGGTTCTAAAGAGGTTTTGTTCCATAAAAAGTCTGCGTTCTGATCTGTAGAAAAAACAGAACGTGAACTTGAAAATGATGATTTGTCACCATCTGCAGAATCAACACTCTGAGATCACTCAACCAAGTCCATAGCAATAGGGCAGCTTTCAGTTTCTTGATTCCTATATATATTGTGTCAGTGAGTGCCTGTTTGACAAAGCTGAAGAAACATGAATATAATGAACATGAGGCCTAATACTTAGAGGCTCAGTGTCGAAGTGGTGCTGAATGAAAGATGAATGTTTACTTAGTAATTTGAAAGATAGAAAACTGTGTTAACCATGTCAGTCATTTTGAAAAGAGACGACTCGAAAAATTATTTAACCAACCCGTATCATATCCCCAATTACAACCCAAGAGACTAATAAATACAATTACACAAACTAATGTAAAGTGAAACAAAGTTAAGGACCCATTACTATGTATATGCGAATTTTAGACTTCATACATTCCTTGAAAGCATCTGATACATATGTAGACCAAAATGAAAATATGTTACGTAGGGAAGAATATATCCATGGGAATTCTTTAGTCAGATGTATACATTACAACTACACGAATATACTTGCCCTTGAACAAGACACCAAATATTTCTTGATGATTAACTAAACCTTAAAAACATGAAGAATGACCACAACAAGCTCCTTTCACATTGTACCGAAACAGAGTTTTGAGTCAAACAACATGGTATAAGTAAGTTGATGAGACGAAAAGTGTTACGCTTTTAGGGGGTCATTTAAGCCCTAATTCGTATAAATGTGATCAAATATTGCCCTAAATCGTTCCTTTTGTCATTTTAGGTACTTTTGAGAGGAATTCTGGAAAACATGCATATTTGGACGTTTTTGGAGCATAAAAGTGAAGAAAACGACAAAGTCTCAAAAGATGAAGGTTTACAACCTGACGGCGTCAGAAGTCACAAGGTGACGCCGTCAGAAAGTCTTGACAAAAGAGTGGAAACCAATTATCAAATGACGGGCCAGAGGAAAATTGGGATTAAACACCTGACGCCGTCAGGTGTTGGGAAATATAGGCCGTCAGGAGTAAAATTAAAGAGTGACGGCCCAGAAGGTTGTATAAGGTGACGGCGTCATAAGTGGATCTAGGCCATCCGAGATACCTAATGGCGGCGAGCTGACGGCGTCAGCCCTTATAGCCTGACGCCGTCAGAGTGTAAAATCTATATATAGTTTTCTAATTTTCATTCATTAGTGTGGAACTTTGTGGAGAACTTTTAGGGCAAACCCTAAAGAATAATTTCCTGTACTTTTTAGGGTTTCCAACCCTTGGAACCCTCATGCTTAATTAAAGATAAGTCTTCACTTTAATTCAATCAATATGTCTATGTGTTGGTTGTCTATCTATCTTGCTTGTCTTTTAATTAACATGTGTAGCTAAATTCTTCTTGTGTTTGCTTAGATCTAATGAAACCTAACTATTAATTATTGGTTGATTGGTGTGTGTTGTTGTTTGTTGGGATGATTGTTCCATCAATGTTAGGCTCAAGAAAACTGGCCAACCTCCTTTATGGTAACGTGCTTGAACGTCTTGGGAAACATGTAGCCAAGGCATACTAGGCTATTAAGGTAGTATTTAACGCATGAGCCACTGTTTACAACCCCTATGGTTGTGCCGTGCATGGCATAGGGCGAGATAAGAGCTCATAGAATTGGAGAGATATGTATGCCACTCCATGAGTTATTAGGAATACACCCTTCATCCACACAAGTAACATACATATCAATTAACCGGTAAAAGATAGTTAGGGAGTAATGAAATCTAAGTAAACACAATTTTCTCCATACTGTTTTCACAACCACAATAGTTTAGATATTTATTTTATTTTAATTTGCATAAGTAGTAAACTTGGGTTAGTTGACTAGCAACTAATTCCGCCCTTCTTCCAAAACCGAGATTTTAATTGCTTTCATAAAAATATAAAAATACAAAAAGAATCTTCCTTCCACCTTTAGACCTATTAGAATAGTTTTTCTATCCTAACGAACACTATTCCCTGTGAGAGAACGATCAATCCCCCGTACTTACCACTATCCTATACTACATCGGTCAGGTACACTGCCTGGTGGGTTTGTAAGCCTCTTGAGATCCCTCGAGAGGTAAAACCTGTTGTAAGGTTACAAAACCACGCATCAAGTTTTTGGCGCCGCTGCCGGGGAATAGTTATTGTTTAGGTAGAATTTTTATTTCTTTAGGTCTACTCACTAGAATCCTTTCTAGTGAGATTTTTATTTTCGTTTTCTAGGATTTTCTTTAGTCTATCTTTTTCTTCGTGATTTTGTTTGTAATCTTTACCATCTGCCATCATGGAAGGTGGTAACATCCTTGATCCCAACAACCTAATTCAACTAAACCACCCACCACAACCAAACCAACCTCCTAGACCCTGCACCTTAGGAGAGTATTCCCGACCTAGCCACCTTGGCTATCGAAACACCATTGAGCTCACTCAAGGAGCCAATGTCACTCCCTTGCGATCCGACACCATCCGGTTGGTGCAAAGCGGATGCGCATTCCATGGACTTCGTTCCGAAGATCCAAACCAACATCTCAAGGATTTCCTCAAAATCGTAGATTCCATAGACCTTGATGTTGCAACTCGAGAGACGACCCGATTGCGTCTCTTCCAATTCTCTCTACGGGACCAAGCTAGTCAATGGCTTGAGCGACTTCCCGCAGGATCCATCACCTCTTGGGACGATCTCACAACTCGTTTCCTTGCTCAATTTTTCCCACCGGGGAGAACTACCAAGCTAAGGAATGATATCTTGGCGTTCCAACAACGCCAAGGCGAAACCCTCTACGAGGCATGGACTCGATTCAAGGACTTACTCCAAAAAGTCCCTCATCATGGCATAGACCTTTGGCTCCAAGTCCAAATCTTCTATGACCACATCAATCTCCACACGAGGCAAACCATTGACCAAGCGGCCGGTGGCAAGCTACGTGATCTAAGTGCGGAACAATCATGGGATCTCCTAGAAGATCTTGCTCTATATGACAACGAAAGTTGGAATGATCCCCGTGATTTGAATAAAACGGTCAAGGCAATATCTTTGCCTTCGAATAATTCAAGCACTTCCGACCGTAGGATCATAGAACTTGAAGACCAAGTCAAGTTTCTCATGAAATCCTACGAAGCTCCTAAACCTTCAAGCCAAGTGAACAAAATCACTTCTTCGTGCGAATTATGTAGTGGTCCCCACGACACTCGTGATTGCATGGAACTCCCCGAACAAGCTTTTGCGGACTACGCATCCACGCGTACCGACGGAGCGGGAGATAAGTGGTACACTTTCAAACCCGAGCCAAACCCTTATGGAGATTCATACAACCCCTCATGGAAAAATCACCCCAACCTTAGGTGGAAGTCAAACCAAAACGCACCCCAAAACAATTCTTCCAACCCACCTAACCGGTTTCAACCCAACGGTAATTCCTCAAACCGTACCTTCAACAACAATCCTTCCAACAACTATGGTAGTACCAACAACTTTGAAGGATTGATGTCCAATTTTATGGCATCTCAAGAAGCTCGTATAGCTAAATTCACATCCGAATTTAATCAACAACAAGTAGAGATGACCAATAAAATTGACAACTTGTTGAAAGCCCTCAACAACCAAGTGCTATCACCCCCACAAAAGGACGCTAGAAACACCAATAGCGAACCACAAATCAAGGACCCCTCTTCATCCAAACATGTCCACTTCGTCAACGTTGTGACCATTAGACCAATTGATAGGAGTGAGAATGATAGTGAATCAAAGGATGAGAGTAAGGAATTAGAGGATGATAGGAAGGCTAAGGTTAGCGAAATAGAAGAAGTAGAGGAGGAGGATTACTTCAATAGGTTACCCACTAAGGAAGAGCGAGCATATCATAAGAATCTATTCGATGACTCCGAGACCCCATACATCCTAGGTAACCCAATTTTCAAGGTGGGCGATCCATCTAATCTCAACATACCATGCAACATCGGGCATTTGCATATTTGGAAAGCGTACATTGACCCTAGATCACCCATTAACATCATGACTAGAGCTCAATACAATTTGATAATGAAAAGTCAACTAGGGTATAGAGTGTTTCCCGATAAGGGATGGATTAGTAACTTCACGGGAAGAGTTAAAGGATTACCGGTTTATGTAGGAAACTTCACCTATGTCACCGACTTTGTAATTGTAGAAGATATCCGCCCAATAATCGATGCAAGTGTGACCCAAGTAGTCTTAGGCAAACCATTTATCGAGGTCTCTAGAATGACTCATGAACCTTCCTTAGGGATAGTCACATTTAAGGATGAGACCGATGAGGTGAACTACCAAATGCCGTATAAGATAGAGTAATACCAACACTTGTCAAACGTTGAAAAGGAGCTCAAACAAGCAGTTTACTATAGGAATGATGAGGATAGACGTAGGGGAGTAGACTATGTCATGAAAAGGATTTTCGGTTTCTATAAGGATTGTTTGAACTTAGGGCCCGAGTACAAAACCGGAAGAGAGGATGACTTAGGAACCGTGACCAACGATGAAGTCACGTAACGTACGGTGACTTTGAGTCTAGCTACAAGACTCGTTAATAAAGAAAAGCGCTTCTTGGGAGGCAACCCATGTTTTGTTTGTTTTTGTATGTTTATTTGATTTTATTTGTTTCCGTATGTAAGTTATATTTCTTGTTATTGATTCATGCTTAAAACTAAATTGTGAAAATGCTTTATTTTGTTTTTAACTTCGTCTTAACTACATATAAAGGTATTTTGCAAAAGCTAAGTGTAAGGGAAATCTAAATCGGTTTATATAGAACGAATGAACATGAATCATAACAACGAAATTAGCATACATATTAGTACTTGTTTGAGTCAAATGCTTGTATCGAGTCATAATGAATTTTTGCAGGAATTCCAGGAAGTAAGATTTAGATTTTCCAGAATTTTTCCCGGAAGCTTAACATGAGAATTCTGTCAGAATTTTCTGACGGCGTCAGGGTTAACACCTGACGGCGTCAGGTTATAATTTTCTGCAATTTTTGAAAATTTTGTATTTTTCCGGAAACCTAAAAAGTTTTGTCAATTCTTTAACTTATAATCTCCAGGAATTCTGCAAAATATTCATTCCACAAGCATTATATCTTATTATGTAGATTTTACCGCCGATTTTACGCGAGGTTGGCCTTTATCTTTTTCAGGTTAACAGGTTATTTTGGACAAGAAGACGTTTATTATTTTGGAAGGGAAGCTTTGAACGTTCGTCTATCTTGGAAGAAGATCTAACCATGTTACATCATTATCCACAACAAACGATTCAGGGGAGTATTTGATTTCATTCTTTCATCTTATTTACTTTTACGTCTTTTATTTGAACATTGGGGACAATGTTCGGTTTAAGTGTAAGGGGGGTAAATGAAAGCACCGTTGAGAATATACTTACGCTTGATGTTTTGCTTTGTTTGATAGTAAATTTGTAATAAAACCAAGAGAAATGTTTGTTAGGGCAATTTTAGCGCCAATTTAAAATTTTTTACAACATTTAGAAGTGAAACCTTGATCTTAATGAGCGTCTCATGGATAGGAAATTGTATGACTAGCACAAAACCGTACCACTAAAAAATTTTCCACCCCAAATATGTGAGGTTCGCCCCTAGAATTGGTAGGAAAAGCATCCATCTTTGGTGCTATGATGTGAGTACCGGTAGTATTTAGATTCTAGAACTTGCGTTAGGACCATCTCAAATCCACAAGTGAGACTACATTCGTGTAGTTAAGATTTACTACATGATAAGAGGCATTAGGATTAACCCATTGTTTTACACCCGTATATTTGTTATAATTACATTGACTTCATTGGTCAAGTAATTCTCCCACACCCTTTGCGTTGTATCCATTTTTGGTACACGATACCCCTAGTACACCCCTCCGAGCCTATCCTTTCGTTTCGACCTTTGAGCATCTTACTCAAAGTGAGAATTTGTTTACACCCCACTAAATGTACACCCAAATCGCCTTAGCCTACCTTGTATGCACCCACCTTTGGTGCATTATTGTGAAAACATTTGTTAAACCCTTAGTTAATTATCCGGTCAATTACATGGTTGCTAAGTTAAGTCATATCCTTGTACATATTGTTTTGGGACGATTGGGACTCATGGGTAAAGTACTAGTGTAATGAAGTAATGGGGAAGAACAACATTATTACCCCCATACGTGCTAAATATTTAAAAAGTACTCCAAGTTTTTCGATTATCTTAATTCGAGTCATTAGAATAGTGATTGTAAAGTTATGTAAAGATTCAAGTGTAAGGGGAATGCAAATCCCCTATGATGTATTATTTTGGATGGTAGGGCAAGAGTGTATGAAAAAAAAAATCGAAAAATCAAGAAAAATACAAAAAAATATGAAAAAGAAAGAAGAAAAACATACGGACTACCATCCCGTTTCCTTTTATGTTCCTTTTTAGTTTTTGTTATTTCATTTTTAGACTAAGATTGAGTCGAGTCTTGACTTAAGCAACGATGTAGAGTGCATGTATTTGATCATGATAATTAACTCGCCACCACTAAAATACCCTTTATTCCAACCAAACCGTGTTATCATATCCCTACACCTTACGTTACAACCCTTTATAAAGCCCTCTTTGATAGTTTATCTTAGGTGCTTACGCCTAGTGGAGGAGTAATTGATCCTTTCCCAAGCCTATGGTAATCTATTTGCTATGACAGGTAGTGAGTGTTATTTTCCGTTTCCATTTATGAGATATAAACTTTATGACATTTGAAAGATGTGAGAATCCAAACACTATTTGTGAGGTGCTAGTGTATGATTTCCGTGCTTGTTATGATTAGGGTCTAATAACTATTTGTTGTAATTACTTTTATATTCGTATTAAATAACCCCTAACTCATATTATGATTGGAATAAAAGCTCATTTGCTTGAGGACAAGCAAATCCCAAGTGTAAGGGTATTTGATAAGACGAAAAGTGTTACGCTTTTAGGGGGTCATTTAAGCCCTAATTCGTATAAATGTGATCAAATATTGCCCTAAATCGTTCCTTTTGTCATTTTAGGTACTTTTGAGAGGAATTCTGGAAAACATGCATATTCGGACGTTTTTGGAGCATAAAAGTGAAGAAAACGACAAAGTCTCAAAAGATGAAGGTTTACAACCTGACGGCGTCAGAAGTCACAAGGTGACGCCGTCAGAAAGTCTTGACAAAAGAGTGGAAACCAATTATCAAATGATGGGCCAGAGGAAAATTGGGATTTAACACCTGACGCCGTCAGGTGTTGGGAAATATAGGCCGTCAGGAGTAAAATTAAAGAGTGACGGCCCAGAAGGTTGTATAAGGTGACGGCGTCAGAAGTGGATCTAGGCCATCCGAGAAACCTATTGGCGGCGAGCTGACGGCGTCAGCCCTTATAACCTGACGCCGTCAGAGTGTAAAATCTATATATAGTTTTCTAATTTTCATTCATTAGTGTGGAACTTTGTGGAGAACTTTTAGGGCAAACCCTAAAGACGAATTTTCTGTACTTTTTAGGGTTTCCAACCCTTGGAACCCTCATGCTTAATTAAAGATAAGTCTTCACTTCAATTCAATCAATATGTCTATGTGTTGGTTGATTATATCTTTTGCTTGTCTTTTAATTAACATGTGTAGCTAAATTCTTCTTGTGTTTGCTTAGATCTAATGAAACCTAACTATTAATTATTGGTTGATTGGTGTGTGTTGTTGTTTTTTGGGATGATTGTTCCATCAATGTTAGGCTCAAGAAAACTGGCCAACCTCCTTTATGGTAACGTGCTTGAACGTCTTGGGAAACATGTAGCCAAAGCATACTAGGCTATTAAGGTAGTATTTAACGCATGAGCCACTGTTTACAACCCCTATGGTTGTGCTGTGCATGACATAGGGCGAGATAGGAGCTCATAGAATTGGAGAGATATGTATGCCACTCCATGAGTTATTAGGAATACACCCTTCATCCACACAAGTAACATACATATCAATTAACCGGTAAAAGATAGTTAGGGAGTAATGAAATCTAAGTAAACACAATTTTCTCCGTACTGTTTTCACAACCACAATAGTTTAGATATTTATTTTATTTAATTTGCATAAGTAGTAAACTTGGGTTAGTTGACTAGCAACTAATTCCGCCCTTCTTCCAAAACCGAGATTTTAATTGCTTTCATAAAAATATAAAAATACAAAAAGAATCTTCCTTCCACCTTTAGACCTATTAGAATAATTTTTCTATCCTAACGAACACTATTCCCTGTGAGAGAACGATCAATCCCCCGTACTTACCACTATCCTATACTACATCGGTCAGGTACACTGCCTGGTGGGGTTGTAAGCCTCTTGAGATCCCTCGAGAGGTAAAACATGTTGTAAGGTTACAAAACCACGCATCATAAGTTAAACTAAGAGCATCTCCAATGCACTAACCACTTGAGATTCTTAACCCATTTTCGACCCATTATCTCTAATGCTAAAAACCTATTATCAACATATGTTTAACATTTACTTACTCACATATCATCAAATTACAATAGCTCATTCTTCCTCAACCTATTGGCCCAATAACTCTTTATCAACCCTTTGCTAGAGTGCATTAACCCATTTTTAAGTCATTTTAAACCATTGCACAAGTTTGTTGAAAACTAAGAATAAAAGTTCAAACCAACAGTGATTATAGTAAAGAGCACTAGGTGCCCTAAAGCCATATGGCTCGTGTTAAAGTGTTAGTATTTTTTTCCCTATAACTCGGAACATATAACTTAATCAAAAAACAGCCTCCTTCCATCAGGCTCGCTCCATCACTCAACTTATCAGACACCCCTTGACCACAGCTTCATATTTTATTTTATTTTTTCATTTATTCAAATAAAACAACATATTTAAATAAACACACAACACACAAAACCCACCAAAAAGAAAAAAATAAAATAAAAAGACAGATCGCGTGGGCCGGTAAGCACGACACAACAGGTAAAGATCAAGACTGTATAAATCAACTAACTTCCATTATCCTCATTCAAAAAAAAAAGTTTGACAAAAATCAACTAACTTATCATGCTACCCCAGCAGTGACCCCAGCAACCCTCATTTTTTCTATCACCTCTACAACCTATTTTTTAGGCATAGTATAGAGTAGGGGGTGGAAACGAGCCGAGCCGAGCCGAGCTCTGAGCTCGGCTCGTTTATTATAATTAAAGCTCGAGCTCGGGGCTCGAGCTCGGGGCTCAGAGCCTTATATTTTGAGCTCGAGCTCAGCTCGTGAAAATTTCAAAAGCTCGAGCTCGACTAATTTATATGATGTATTAAAGAAAACAAAGTTCAAATAGAGCTCGGCTCGTTAATTACATAAGGCTCGAGCTCGTTTACTACTTTTAAGCTCGTTTATACATATAGACAATATATATATACATATATATTTATAGGGCTCGTTTAGGCTCGCGAGCCTACTCAAGCTTTTTGTATAGAGGTCGGGCTCGAGCTCGATTATTAAATGAGCCCAAACTTAGGCTCGAGCTCGGGCTCGAGCTCGTTTAGGCTCGGCTCGTTCGAGCTTTTTACCGATCCGATCCCGAGCTTTTCACGAGCGGCTCGGCTCGTTTCCACCCCTAATAGTAAGGCAACCAAAAGAAATATTATTTCAAAAAATATATTGTTTGGGTCGTACAAAAACAGAGCAAACATCTATAAATAGTAGTAGTTCTTGTCAATTCTCACAAGAAAGTAATTGCAAAAAAGTTTAAAATTTAGATTTTGACAAAATAGAAAAATGTTTGCCTTTTTTGTTCATCACATCTCTAATCTCTTGTGTTTATCACAATTTTATGTTAATGCTATGTTGTTCGTTAAATTTCTTTTCCAGAACGTTTTCGAAAAATAAAGGACAGCAAATGAGAGGCTGGAAATAAAAATCACATAACAATTTTAAGCTATTTTTGACGAGAAAAATTCATGATGAAAAATAAAGTTGAGAAACACATGAAAATATAATAATAAAAACATGTGATCAACACACGAAGAATCATTATACATTTTCTTCATCACATGAAAACTTTTTCAACGAATTTTATTACCTCCTACTCTAGTTGTGAGAAAAAGAAATTCCAACCACATAAATGATTGTTAATCAATAATCATGGAATATGTTGAGTAAAAATTTTATGTATTAATAAGATTTAAAATACTTTACATCCTAGAGAATCAATTCAGATAGTTAAATTGAAAAAGAAATTGAAAAAATTTAATTACAATGGATATTTGATTGAATACAAATTTTTATATGTAAATATCATTTGATTCTAATAAAAGCTAAAGTGTTACTATTTTTATGACATAAGTTAAATTGTAAATCATGTGTACGAATTTACAAGTTAGAATCAAAGATTTAAATAACGTTCTCTCAACTTAAGCGTTATCAACGAAACAAGATCCATATCCAACAAATATTATTAATACTAAATTACAATAGAGTAAAAAGTAAGCCAATAATCTTTTATATAATAAAACAAAACCCCTATTGGGAATTTTTCATTTCAAAAAAATTGGAACCATACCTTATTTAGTAATAATTTTATTTAAAAAAAAAAATATTTTCTTATTAAGTAACATTTTATATTTATCCATAACACAAGTAGAAGATAAATACAAAAAATATAGATAAGATATTTAAAATATATATATATATTTTCTTATTAGGTAACATTTTATATTTATCCACAACACAAGTAGAAGATAAATACAAAAAATATAGATAAGATGCAATTAACAATAGGATTAGAATTTTTAAATAATTATTGCAAAAAATTAAAAAAAAAAACCCGCGCGTGCGCGGGCATTATAACTAGTAATAATAAATAAATAAATAAATACTCGTAATGCTTTGAACATAAAAACTACAGTAACAAAAAAACAAAAACAAATTAAGCCAAAACTAACATCTAGCAATGGACCAGTCCATACACCAGTTAGAACGAGACTTTTTCTCATAGTCGTATTTGAGAATAACTCTTCGGCTATGTTTGGCGATAGGTAGCAGTAAGTTGTAGCAGTAAGCAGTAGCAGTAAGCATTAGTTGCTTGTTTAAAAAATGTGTTTGGTAACGTAGCTGTAGTTGTAATTATAAAATGTAAAATTACTAAAAAGGGCATATACTTATGAATGAATGTTATTTTTTAAGGGTAAATTAGTAATATTAAAAGTAAAACGCTAGCGGTATATTGGAAAGCTTCTTTAAGAAGCATTAAGATTGCAAGCTTTTGAGGTATTGTTAAACGCTAGCAGCAGTGTTGCCAAACAAGCGTTAAGACTGGAACGCTTGTAGCTTGTCGCTTACCGCTCTTAAACGCTTCCAAAAAGGTGTTGCCAAACATGACCCGCTCTATGTCATTCGAGTCCCGAACGTTTCTATGAAAGGTTTACCCTATTGGGCGCGAAACCAGTCCCTTGAGTTTATTTTCAATAAACACCCTAACTTTCCTTAATTTCAAATCCACACAACCTTCCACCTATAAATACCAATATATTACTTCCCCTCGATTTTACCAAAAAGTAAAAAAACACACACAAAGGACTCAACCTTTCTC
>LBNU01039006.1:35785-83080 GCA_014162995.1 Artemisia annua
TATATATATATATATATATATATATATATATATATATATATATATATATATATATATATATATATATATATATATATATATATATATATATATATCTCATCGGTGTGGAACTTTCACGTACTTCAATGTTTGTCCAAACATTTTGAATGAAAGTCCGATGGAGATTGTCTCATCCACTTGCTTCCCGAAGAACCAATGAATTCGGGGTCGAGTCAAGCTAGCGACTCGGTAAACAAAAACAGTAGCACAACATGGGTTTTCACCCATGTCTCTAATATTGCTAACACCCTAGTGTGGGGGTGTTGCATCTGCTGTTGTTGGCATGTATATACCTTCAAAAAAATCATTTTAAAAGAAGTGATAGCTTCTATTTAAGAAGCTTTAGCTATTTAGCTTATTTTTCAACTTTGGTTCCCACATTTAGCTAGTAATGTTATCTTCTACGTTCAAGGATTCGGCATAATCGCCGGGACTTTGAATATTGAGGACAATATTCAATTCTAAGTGTGGGGGAGGGAATTCTGGCGAATTTGATCACATATTTTACTCTAGTGCCCTAATTCCCCCATTTTGACCAAAAAAAATTTTTTTTTTGTGGAAGTGCTTTGCACTACCACAACATATGGTTATCAGTCCACCATGTCTAACACACATAAGGATTGGCTAATCCAAGAGCAAACGGCTCTTGGTAAAGATTAATCAAATCCGTTTATGGCTGACAATTTGCCAAAAATTATATGGTAATCGACTCACCATATCTTTTATAGTAAAGAGTTGGCTAGCCCGCAAGGTTATGGCGTGTGGTAAAGGCAGTTGGAAAACCATAATTGGTAATCAACTCACCAAGATGATGACTGTATTCCATCAAACAGTTGGCTAGTCCAGAAGCAAACGGCTTTTGGTAAAGACGAATCAAATCCGTTGACAGCTTATGGTTTGCTCAAAATCATATGGTTATCAGTGTACCATAGTTCTTACTTGAACTGAAACACTTGGCTACTCCAGAAATAATGGCTTTTGGTAAAGAGATTCAAATCCATTAAATTTTCATAAAAGATTGCTAGGGACTAGCAATAGTTTAGTGTGGGGGATTGATGAGTGCTCAAACACTCATCATTTTTGGTCAATTCTGAGCTGCAAAACATTTAAAAACACTCAAAAATGCATCAAAATACTGAAAATATCCCAAAATTGTGTTTTATATGTTTCAGATGCAAAATGAGTAAAAACAGATGAGAAACGAGCAAAGTTTGCAGAATTGGCAGAATTAGTCCCTGAACTTTCAGAAAATGTCAAAATTGGTCCCTGGAAGATTTATTTTGAAGAAAAGTCAACAACAGTCCCCCAGGAATCAAGGAATGACATTTCTGGTCCTTGGGGTACAATTTTCATCATTTGGCAGAAACGGCCCCTCAAGTTTCAAAATTGGCAAAAATGGTCCCTGGATATTTAATTTTGGAGAATAATCAACAAATGTCCTTGGACTATTAAAACTTGGCAAGAATCATCCTTGTGATAAATTTGGAAGATTGGCAGAACACACCCCTGGACTTTTCAGCTTTTACATTTTAGGTCCTTGTGTTTCATTTAACATAAACCAAATGGACCCTTTATTCCTAAACCCAAAAATAAACCCACCCAACTAATAAATCCAATCCAACACTCCTTATATCACCAAGCCCACCTTATTTCTGGCCCAATCTCAAACAAACCCAATACCCCGTTTAATAAACAACCCTTTAGCTAAATACCAGGTTTGACCTGGTCAAACCCATCTCCCTCCCACCTTCACTGCTCCAAACCACCTCTGGAAATACCACCCCACTTGCTCACCTGCTCTACCCACTAACTCACACCACCTCTGCACTCCTATTCTCACACTCAAAACACCCCAGTCCAAAAACCCCATCCTGCCACAAGTTATCAGAGCCAATTGCCCTTATCCAAGTTTCCCGCCAAAAATCCAAAACAATGGCTAGGATCATTTTGGCCAATCCAAGGGCTGGAAAGAAGTGGGAAATGCTCAGGAACCCTACCTCAGTCCATATAAGTGAAGAAAAATGAGAGAGAAGGGAGGAGTTAGCTAGAGTAGTTTTGTAGTCTAAATTTCAATGTCGTAATTATTTAATTTCCTATTTTCAGTTGTTAAGATTAGTTAAAAAGTATGTAATCAGTATCCATAGTGTAATCTCAACTTCAATTAATCTAAATTTCAAAGTTCTTTGTTAAACTTAGGATGTGCAAGATTTTAGTGAATTTCCCATTTTTGTATAAAAGTTGATTAATAATGTTGTTTACTGTCCCACTTCACTCACTTTAGCTTAATAGTAAGCTTTAACAAGCTCAGAAAGCTTTTTAGATACCTTTAGTTCATAATTTCAAATATACAAAATAATAATAATAATAATAATAATAATAATAATAATAATAATAATAATAATAATAATAATAATAATAATAATAATAATAATAATAATAATAATAATAATAATAATAATAATAATAATAATAATAATAATAATAATAATAATAGGAAAAATTAGTAAAATTTCAAAAATCAAAAAGTAGAAGAGAAGAAGCTTGGAGCAGGGTGAATTGTGGATGGCCTTGGGATTAGAGCTCCATTGGGAGTTTTAGGATTGTGTTGTGATTGATTTTGGTACAATTGTTTGAGCTTGGATCCTTTGTAAGCGTTCTCTTGAATTTATGCTATTTCACTGTTCCACTGCTTAACAGCTTATATCACTGCGTAATCTTGTTTATTTTTGCTTATTAGTTTAGTTTAGTTCATTTTGATTTTGATTTGTAGTTTACATAGTTGTGGTTACTGTCTTGCTTATTAACTGTTAAATAAAGCTTGATATTGCTTATTGGAGACTTCTTATTTAAAGTGCTTAATAATTGGTCATTATTGCTTATTTAGACATAATATAGCTTAGTTAGTACTCAACTTTCAGCTTCTAAAGTTTTTTGAATCATTAGTAGTGAAAAATCAATAGAGTGATTCCTTTAAGGGGTGTTTGGATCACCTTGACATTTTGAAGTCAAGGCTGATTTGACCAATTGATTTAGTTCAGATAGCTTTAATTTGATACATTTAGTAGATTAGAAGCATATCTGAGTAGTTTTGAATAGTTTTTTTTAGCATTTGCATCATTTACTCAAAAATCATTGGATATAATTGTTTCAATCACAGTATATTGCATAGTTATAATTTGTGGTATTTAGTTGAGAAGTTTGCATGTTTGTAGATCATTTAGGCATCTAGATAACTGCTGCATACTTACATGTCCATCACAACCACTTTTGCTCAATTTCCTTTTCACCATATTGCATCAGCCAAGACCATTCTCAAAACAAGTTCACATCAGTTAGTTTAAGATTGCCTAAGCACTCATATAAGTGTATCAGTTGTTTATTTAGCCTAATTCAGTTTTCATGTAGTATAAAACATCAATCTCAGTCAGTTAGGATCATTCAAAATCCATTTTAGTCGAATTTCACAAGAATTGAAAAAGTCAAATTACCAAGTTCAGTGAAATGGTCACAATTTCTAGGACAATTTTAGAGTGCAATTCAGATTGAAATTAGGTAAAAATTGTTGATTCATGTTCCTTGGTAGCTTGTTAACATGTAGAACCAGTCTCTGGACCACAAGCTCATGGTTTGGACCACAAGCTCATGGTTTGATAGCTTATTTTTGAGCTTCAAAAGCACTCAGTAGGCTAGCAAGTGCCCTGCACCAGGGGGTGTTTGTTCCATAAGCTCTACTTCACAAGCCCCTAACTTGTTCCTCACTTAAGCTTAATCTGAGCTTGTGGGCTTTTTCGGAAGCCCACATAGCAGGCTTTTCATATCTAGGCTTACTTTGTGTTTTAGAGCTTATTACAGTGCTTAAAATTCAGCCACAAGTAGGGTAGTTAACCACTCTAGTTGCAAACTGCTTATTGCTTATCTGGCTGACGGCCTTGGCTTATTTGAGTTTTTTGAAATGAATTAAGTTTTTTTAGGTCTATTACACTATACCTGAGCTTTTGGTGCATTCTAGTGCTTATTTGCTTATTTGAAGTGCTTATTCAAACTACTTATTTGCCCAATTCAGCTTATTAGTGGGCTTATCTAACTTTTTATATTTTTTCTAGGTTTTTACTATTATAAAGTAATTTTAGAAAAAGTTTCATAATTTCTACTGTTCATTTGGTATTTTTATAATTAAGTTTAGTTTAATTAGTTTTTAATTAATAACTAGTAAATAATTTCTCCAACAGGTTATTTATAAGTTGTAGGAACTTTTCATAATTTTGTAGGATTCCTGTAATTGTTAAGTAGTTTTAGAAAAAGTTTCATAATTATCTAAATTAGTTTAGTATTTATTTCAATTTAAATTAGTTTAATTAGTAATTAGTAATTAATTAATATTAAATAATTAAAAAGTCAAAAAAAATATTTTCTTTTTCTTAAAATTTTCTTGTGTCATTAGAATCTTAGAAAAGTAATTTTCCCATTCGTAGTTATTTGCTCCCGTTTCACTTTTTATTTTGCGCGCTTGCATTTATATTAAATTCAAACGCGCGTTTTTAGATTTAAATCACGTTTCTAGGTTATCTGATTATCAGTAATTGTTCATATAGTGTTTTTAAGCTATTCTCAATCATAATCTCTTAGTGTAATCATAATAATCAAAATCCTGATCAACCTGTTAAATCACCCGATCACAAGCACGTTTAAATACCATTCACACCTCGTCGGGACATAACGACCCGGGGAAACTCTGTACTCCTTGGTTAGTTGGTTTTAGCTGTTTGACTTTGTTGACCAATATCCTTGGTTGATATTGTCTGACTGTTCAGAACCAATCAGTGTACTAAGGTTATTTTGATTGTATTTAATGCATGAGTGAATTCTAGTGATCCCATGTTAGGAGCTTCTTAGCCGGCTCGACATAGGAGTGAAGTAGGATCTCATAGTGTAACACCCCAACCCGCCAAGGGTAGAAGTGCTACATTATGGTGACATATCAAAGCATATACAGACATACAACATATGTATTACAATTGAATTCCAAAGGTTACAAACGTTTTCCTGATAAAGGAATACATCTCAGAATCTTAAAATACAAAATGATAATCTAAAGTCTTATCAAAACCACTTGGAATATAACCACGCAGAATCTTCTCTAAAACTCCTATTTGCACTCTTCACCCATAACCCAGCTTCCTTCTAAAACCTGCCGCGGGGAAAAGAAAACGCGGCTGAGCTTAAAAAGCCCAGTGAACAGATATAACAACAGGGTAATGTGAAACAGAAGAAAAGAGACCGAATATGTTGCATTGGATGAGTATCAGAATGGTCATAGCATAAGAAATAATGGCAATAAGGTGAAATAAATATTAATAAGAAAAGATTCAGTGTTACGTTACCAGTTTAAGTTTAAATCTAAGTTAAGGTGCAGACAAAGTATTCAGTATTTCAACCACGTGCCCAGAACAGATCAGATAATAACAGATAATCGCCTCATATGCAATCCAGAGGGGAGGCCTCAGAATATCAGATATAAACAGAGGGGTGACCTCAATGGGTTGTGAAGGACGTGTATTGCACACACAGCCACATTCACCAGATAACAGATAATAACAGATAACAGATATCAGATAACAGACCTAGGATGCATCCATTCGCCCCTTACCCATTCACATGCAGACCATAATCAAAGGGACGGTGTGAGAAATCACTCACCCACACATGAGTCATGTCACTGGTGCATCAATGACACGGACATGGAACCCCCATGCCTAGTGATAGCCCGGGTTTCATACTGAATGGTCAATGTCTAATTTTAACAGTTCAGATTACATATCAGAATTAATTATCCAGATTAAACAGATGTCCAGATTTTTTTACAGATCGTATCAGATATACAGATGTCAGATTTAGTCAGATTAGTAGTTTCATAAATCAGAGATTCAATTTTAGAAAGGTTCACAAGTCAGAAGTTCATCCTTTAAAGGGTTTATAAATCAGAAGTTTATCTTTTGAAAAGGTTTATAAATCAGAAGTTTATCTTTTAAAAAGGTTCATAAGCCAGAGGTTCATAAATCAGAAGTTCAATATCAAAAGGTTTATATATCAGAAGTTTAATATCAGAGGTCCATGTTTCATAAATACAATGTCAAAGGTTCAGATAGCAATTTCAGATAGTAAGTGATTCAGAAAATAACCAATGATTCAGGAAACAAGTTCAAACAGTAAGGGATCATAGCAATGGCATAGGGAATCCTAAGCAAAAGAAACAGAAAGGTAACAATGGTTCATACCAATGGTTCAGAGTTTACAAGTATGAAAGTTTAATAAGAAAAACAGATTTAGAAGTCTTCCATTTCATTTAAAATCATATTTATCATAAAGGTAGTTCTTTAAAATATTTTTAGCAAGAGTTATTTAAATTTCCATTTAAAACAAGTCTAATATCATATTAACAGAAATCATATCCATACAGTTGTCCCATGCCATCCGGTTATATTTTCAAAAGTTATCATACAAATGTAATATCAATGAACCAGAGATATCAGAGGAACCAAGATCAGAAATCAGAGTGGAGTGGGGAAGACGGATCATGAGTCATGAGAAACCTTACTGAAAGGTCAGAATATCTGTACCTCAACCAGTAGACAAAGCGGACACAAAAGCGTCAGACATAAATAGGAACTCCTCATTCTTCACTGGACCTAGACGGATTAGAAGTCGAGAATTATTCATTTATTCATTTTAAATCAGATTGCTTCTTTTTGAGTTATCTTTCCATATTTAGCAGATTTCTATTTTTAGTAACTTTCCAGATTTAGCATGACTTCCTATCTTATTAGATTTCCAGAATTAGTAAGTTTCTATTTTTAGAAGGTTTCCAATTTCAGAAGTTTCCAAAATTAATACTTTCCAAAAGTAGCAGGTTTCCATAAATAGTAAGATTTCCTTAATTGGCAAGTTTCCATTTACAGACATTTTCATTAAAGTTACTTTGATCATTTTGCCAAGTTATTAGCTTCTCAGAATTCACAGATATGGTTTTATGCTTATTTCCCAAGATTAGGGTTTCTTTTGAAACTTTAGCATAGTTTAGGGTTTAAAGTGTCAATTACTCAATTCAAAGGTCACAAATGAAATATATCACATTTTAACACTTAGACATAAGTCATACCAGTCTCAGATATCAGATTTACACTTTACACCCCTCCAGTTACAAAAGTTACATATTAAACCCTTAATTAAACATATTTCCATAATTAAACCATAAATTAATATAATTATCAAATAAGCCCTTCATTTATCCAAAATTTACAAGAACAGCCCTTAACCATTTATTCAGATCATACAATGCTTAATTTGCCATATTTACCATTTTAGTCCCTCAAGTTATAATATTTACTCTTTAGCCCTTTAAAACATATACTTAACATATAAACCTTATAATTCATCAAATAATCATGCAAGCCCATCAAATATCATTAAATTACACTTTAGTCCTTTTTAATATTCAAATTACAAAATACAACCCTTCACTTACAATTTACATATTTAGCCCCTCAATTTACAATAATTACATATTATACCTTTTAATTATGAAAATTACAAATAAACCCTCTTTAATTATCAAAAATACTCTTGATACCTTTAAATAAATTTTAGGTCCAGAATTACCTTCATGTTACAGAAATTACCATTTACACCCTTAGTTTCACGTAATTACAAAACTAGCCCTTTTATTATATAATTTATCAAAAACAATTAATTACTTATTAAATTTACCATAAGGCCCTCATAAATCATCATATTTTCACATTACACCTTTGAATACTTATTTAGACCAGAATTGATCTCAAGTTCCCAGAATTACAGTTTACACCCCTCAAATATTATTATTTGCAATTAATTATATGTAATTATATATATTTCACAAATTAAACCTTTTAATTATGAAACTTACCCATTTAACCCTTATACTTATTTTATACAATTTCCTACTGATCTTTTATGATTTTCAGAACAGCCCCTCATGTTTCAGAATTTACAAAACATACCTTTCTATTTACAAAATCATCATCGGTTTTAATTATTATTCCACAAACCCTAACCAAATTTCCTCCCAATCATTTAGCAATTATTACATGATCATATAGCATTAATTAACATCAAAAAACATCCAGAATTCCAAACCCTAGTCTCGTTCATATTTTTCCTTTTTCTTTTCTTTCTTTTTATTTAATCGGTAACAATAAAATAAAATCAAATAATACATAAAACTTCTAATAGTCCGTAGCATATTTTTTCCCAGATTTTATAATCAATATAACATGTTCTAAAAATATGGTCATGCCTCAGAAAATTCGTATATGTCTCATTTGCTTTTTAATCCAATAGGTAAAAACAATACTAATTCAAAATGATTCGTATAAGCCTCCAATAATTTATAGCACATTTTTATAGTGTTCTAGGATGAAAATAACATGTTCTAAAAATATATATTAGCCAAATAAAATTTGTATACAGACCCTTTTTATTTTAGCCTAATATTAGGGTTTATATCAAAATAACTTTCGTATGACCTTTTAATCATGCATGGCTCGAATCCATCATTTTATACAGATGATATAGGATATAAAGAGTATTAAAAAAATACCAGATGTGGTTTGGATCGACCAGAATAGGTTGTGGGATTTTTGATCTTTCGGTTACAACTATATCGAGCATGTAAATCACCAACCATCGAACCATCTTTCAACAAATCGAACCACTATTTTTCCCATGTCTCTTACAATATATGGAACCTTATAAAAATACTCAAGAGCTCCAGAAAATTATTGAGGCGTCGCTTGTGATTTTTAGGCTTTTTAGGGTTTAGTTTTGGTGTAAAAATATAATACGGATATTGGAGATAATGTAGGAGATTTAGGGAATCAATTATGGCCGAGTTTTTGGGATTATAGGAGGCCAAAAATCAGAATTCTAAGTTTCCTTATTTATTTGATTCTTATCTCTTTTATTTCTAAATTTTGTACAATTATTAAAACAATTTTGGACTTCTAATTATTTTAGGCGTGGCCTAAATAAATTTTAGGTGGGCTTTAATAATTCAATTGTCCTGTTAAAATTATTATTGATCATAGTTTGTATATTTATAAGAGTTTAGGAATTATTTGTTATTTAATTATAGTTTTTACAAAATTTTAAAATTATAGGGGCAATTTGGTAATTTTGCAAAGTTCTAAATTTTAGGTATTACAACTTCTTCCCCTCTAAAAGAAATTTTCGTCCGCGAAATTTGAAGTCGCGAGCCGTAGCAGATTACGAAAGATCGTCGCAGATATCTTCACGTTCAGGGAGGTTCTCCCAACAGAATCTTCCAAGGACAACTAGTTTCTCATGACTCAATCCAGATAAAAGGGTTTAGGATCCCTCAAAACAAAACGGGTCAGGGTGAATCAGGTCAAACCAATGCAACATATAACAGATGACGCTAGGTGAGTCTTATCAGAAATGCATATTGAAAGTAGACAGAAATCAGATCAAATGATGATATTTAGACAATAGAGCTCTATTATGGAGCTTAAGATTTGTAACAGATATACAGAGGTCAGCAGAATGCAAATCGAGAGTTCAAACTTATTCAGATCTCTTACGAACAAGGACAACATAAACATAGGCAGAAAGGATCCAGAGTTTCACTAATCGCGGATAATTCAGATAAGATATTAGAACTTTCAGGATTTTAAAGGCACTCCTCGGATATCCTATGATCACAATAAGCGCACATTATATGGTGTAAGTATTATCACGTTGATCAGGCGTCATAATACGAGCACCACATAATTATGCCCTCATGATGATCATACTTTATCTCGAGTCGTGAACAGACAACCTATTCTAGTCCACTAGTACTTCTACAGTCCAGAGATTAACAGAATCAGATTCCATAGCTTAGGGGAAAACAGACTGCTCAAAGAGTAATGGGAATCCTAGAATTTCTATCAGAGCAACGTACTGCGTTTGAGAACATAGATTTTCACAATTCGTCAGAATTCTCAAAATGAGGCCAATATCAGAAAACGCAGAGTAAACACGGAACTGAGGTGTTTCTAGAGAATTTAAAATCTTTACAATATTTTATAACCAGATATAAAACTTAAGTGGGTCAACGGAAATGAGAATTCATCGTCAACTTCTTCCTTCACAAAATCAGTCCATTTAAACATGGGATGAATAAAATCATGAACTTGAGTCTAGTTCGTCAATCCTTTGGCAGTTCCTCTTGGAATGTGATGGAGTAATATGAACTTCTGGCACAATCTTGAATTCCTCCATCATCCAGTCTGCTTCCGCTCTTAATTCATCCTAGTACAACCAAGATGAATAGGGAAGTGAGACTGTATGTCTTCATCTGCTCTAGGTCCGCCGTCTTGACTAGATCTTGTTCTCTGCTCGCCAACACTTCTGCCATGAAGGGATCGTTTTCCACTCTTCGGGGTAACCACTGCTGTTGCTAATTCCAACTCATGCCGTGAACAATCTTCTCATCCGTTGTAGTCGCAATAACGCATAAACAATCATCTTCCTGTAATGCATATGTTCATGACCGAGTCTCTTCTAGAAACATTCTAAGTTAGGTACCGCTTGCAAGTGCGGAAGCATATTTCTATATCAGCCTTCCCAGAACTACATTCTCAATCAGACTGAGATGTTCTTCTCCGTCTCTGAATGTACTAATAAGTCATACAATGACCATAGCCTAAACATTTAAGAGACATAAATTCCATTGGGGCATAAGAATATTTAACATATTAGCCAATACAATTGGCATCATCAGAATTTGCAATAACGAGTACAAGGGTAGTTTCAGAAATCATTTAGAGAAAAGATTTACATTTACTTCGCAACATCTTCCTTCTTCACAGTCAAACTGAAATACTTTACGGAGGTTATGCTCGATTATTTAACTTATTTCTTGAAAGTTCCATTGGGTACTTCTTCAGCCCATCAAACGAAATCCGATTACCGAGTTTCAAATATAGACCAACTCGATTATTAATATGCGGAAAGGGATAAAGATTTTGGATAATGGTTTGGTTAGGTTCACGATAGTCGATTCATCGTCATATACTTCTCTCTCTTCTTCATAAACCGGCCGGATCGTCCAAGATAATTACTAGGGTGAGTAACAATCATATTTGGTCGGCTCTCTCAACTTCCATGGCTTCTTCAATTGAGATCAGTTCAGTGCCAACTCTATTTCTCAGTAGGAGGGAGTACCAGAAGGTTCATCAGAGAATATCATATAATCATGTACCACAAATACTGCCGGTGCCAGAGCTTTTCAAGGGTGGACACTAATAGATGTCAGAAGAAATTTGAAAATCAAAAAAAGATCGGGATATGTATTTTCATAGCAGCATTTATCTTAACAGATTTATGTGGTCCAGAAACAGAAGTAGGGTGGGCAGATTGTTTAAAGGTCATATACCAGTATAGTGGTCTATGGTAACTTATGAGGAGTCAACCAATCCATAATCAAAGGACCTCAAAAATCAAATTTATCAAAAGCTAACGGGTTCATAGGACAAATATAGTCATCAAACCAGGCAGATGGTTTGTATATCAGAGTCCAGTACAAGATACTTCAGAAAACGGTTCAAGGTGTTGGAATCTTGTTTGGTTTTCAACACAAGTGATAGGCGGAGTATGTATCAATGGTAATACAAACATCGTATGATCATCAAAAATGAGATGTATGGAATGCCAGTTATCAGTATCATCATGCTCAGTTAACAAATCCATACTATCATATTCTTTCGAAGAAACTGATTGGTAAACTGAGTTCATCATTCAGAGGGAGGTAAACAAATTTTCCTGCATCAGTAATTAACAATCAACTGGGTTCTGCTAGTAAAGGATCTTGTAAGGTCAAATAGTATCAGATGATACCTTTCATACCCATCATAAGTAAGGAATTTACAGAAGGTGTCAAACACATCATGGTTGAATGACCTTAGGAAAGGTCGGTAAGTTATCAGAATGTTTGTCAGTCAAAAATGAAATCTGAGGATCAGAATCAAGGTGAACTGGAATGGTATAAGGTTTCAATGTCATTTTTGAAGTTTTCTCAACTTACTTGGTTGCTGAATTTAGGTTGCAAAACATTTTAATCCCAGAAATAGAAATTCTTGAAAGGCATAACTAAAGGCGGAAACACGAATCAGAGTAACGCGAAAGCAGTGCTACTACTAGATGTCCTAGTCTACCCATTCCTCACCGGTAATTCTCAGAGGTTGTCTTGCGGGTGCCTACAGCGGAACTTAATGGTCCAGACTTCACAGGTCAAGGTTTAATGTACTACAAGTCGTAGCCTGGGCTCTGATACCATAATTGTAACACCCCAACCCGCCAAGGGTAGAAGTGCTACATTATGGTGACATATCAAAGCATATACAGACATACAACATATGTATTACAATTGAATTCCAAAGGTTACAAACGTTTTCCTGATAAAGGAATACATCTCAGAATCTTAAAATACAAAATGATAATCTAAAGTCTTATCAAAACCACTTGGAATATAACCACGCAGAATCTTCTCTAAAACTCCTATTTGCACTCTTCACCCATAACCCAGCTTCCTTCTAAAACCTGCCGCGGGGAAAAGAAAACGCGGCTGAGCTTAAAAAGCCCAGTGAACAGATATAACAACAGGGTAATGTGAAACAGAAGAAAAGAGACCGAATATGTTGCATTGGATGAGTATCAGAATGGTCATAGCATAAGAAATAATGGCAATAAGGTGAAATAAATATTAATAAGAAAAGATTCAGTGTTACGTTACCAGTTTAAGTTTAAATCTAAGTTAAGGTGCAGACAAAGTATTCAGTATTTCAACCACGTGCCCAGAACAGATCAGATAATAACAGATAATCGCCTCATATGCAATCCAGAGGGGAGGCCTCAGAATATCAGATATAAACAGAGGGGTGACCTCAATGGGTTGTGAAGGACGTGTATTGCACACACAGCCACATTCACCAGATAACAGATAATAACAGATAACAGATATCAGATAACAGACCTAGGATGCATCCATTCGCCCCTTACCCATTCACATGCAGACCATAATCAAAGGGACGGTGTGAGAAATCACTCACCCACACATGAGTCATGTCACTGGTGCATCAATGACACGGACATGGAACCCCCATGCCTAGTGATAGCCCGGGTTTCATACTGAATGGTCAATGTCTAATTTTAACAGTTCAGATTACATATCAGAATTAATTATCCAGATTAAACAGATGTCCAGATTTTTTTACAGATCGTATCAGATATACAGATGTCAGATTTAGTCAGATTAGTAGTTTCATAAATCAGAGATTCAATTTTAGAAAGGTTCACAAGTCAGAAGTTCATCCTTTAAAGGGTTTATAAATCAGAAGTTTATCTTTTGAAAAGGTTTATAAATCAGAAGTTTATCTTTTAAAAAGGTTCATAAGCCAGAGGTTCATAAATCAGAAGTTCAATATCAAAAGGTTTATATATCAGAAGTTTAATATCAGAGGTCCATGTTTCATAAATACAATGTCAAAGGTTCAGATAGCAATTTCAGATAGTAAGTGATTCAGAAAATAACCAATGATTCAGGAAACAAGTTCAAACAGTAAGGGATCATAGCAATGGCATAGGGAATCCTAAGCAAAAGAAACAGAAAGGTAACAATGGTTCATACCAATGGTTCAGAGTTTACAAGTATGAAAGTTTAATAAGAAAAACAGATTTAGAAGTCTTCCATTTCATTTAAAATCATATTTATCATAAAGGTAGTTCTTTAAAATATTTTTAGCAAGAGTTATTTAAATTTCCATTTAAAACAAGTCTAATATCATATTAACAGAAATCATATCCATACAGTTGTCCCATGCCATCCGGTTATATTTTCAAAAGTTATCATACAAATGTAATATCAATGAACCAGAGATATCAGAGGAACCAAGATCAGAAATCAGAGTGGAGTGGGGAAGACGGATCATGAGTCATGAGAAACCTTACTGAAAGGTCAGAATATCTGTACCTCAACCAGTAGACAAAGCGGACACAAAAGCGTCAGACATAAATAGGAACTCCTCATTCTTCACTGGACCTAGACGGATTAGAAGTCGAGAATTATTCATTTATTCATTTTAAATCAGATTGCTTCTTTTTGAGTTATCTTTCCATATTTAGCAGATTTCTATTTTTAGTAACTTTCCAGATTTAGCATGACTTCCTATCTTATTAGATTTCCAGAATTAGTAAGTTTCTATTTTTAGAAGGTTTCCAATTTCAGAAGTTTCCAAAATTAATACTTTCCAAAAGTAGCAGGTTTCCATAAATAGTAAGATTTCCTTAATTGGCAAGTTTCCATTTACAGACATTTTCATTAAAGTTACTTTGATCATTTTGCCAAGTTATTAGCTTCTCAGAATTCACAGATATGGTTTTATGCTTATTTCCCAAGATTAGGGTTTCTTTTGAAACTTTAGCATAGTTTAGGGTTTAAAGTGTCAATTACTCAATTCAAAGGTCACAAATGAAATATATCACATTTTAACACTTAGACATAAGTCATACCAGTCTCAGATATCAGATTTACACTTTACACCCCTCCAGTTACAAAAGTTACATATTAAACCCTTAATTAAACATATTTCCATAATTAAACCATAAATTAATATAATTATCAAATAAGCCCTTCATTTATCCAAAATTTACAAGAACAGCCCTTAACCATTTATTCAGATCATACAATGCTTAATTTGCCATATTTACCATTTTAGTCCCTCAAGTTATAATATTTACTCTTTAGCCCTTTAAAACATATACTTAACATATAAACCTTATAATTCATCAAATAATCATGCAAGCCCATCAAATATCATTAAATTACACTTTAGTCCTTTTTAATATTCAAATTACAAAATACAACCCTTCACTTACAATTTACATATTTAGCCCCTCAATTTACAATAATTACATATTATACCTTTTAATTATGAAAATTACAAATAAACCCTCTTTAATTATCAAAAATACTCTTGATACCTTTAAATAAATTTTAGGTCCAGAATTACCTTCATGTTACAGAAATTACCATTTACACCCTTAGTTTCACGTAATTACAAAACTAGCCCTTTTATTATATAATTTATCAAAAACAATTAATTACTTATTAAATTTACCATAAGGCCCTCATAAATCATCATATTTTCACATTACACCTTTGAATACTTATTTAGACCAGAATTGATCTCAAGTTCCCAGAATTACAGTTTACACCCCTCAAATATTATTATTTACAATTAATTATATGTAATTATATATATTTCACAAATTAAACCTTTTAATTATGAAACTTACCCATTTAACCCTTATACTTATTTTATACAATTTCCTACTGATCTTTTATGATTTTCAGAACAGCCCCTCATGTTTCAGAATTTACAAAACATACCCTTCTATTTACAAAATCATCATCGGTTTTAATTATTATTCCACAAACCCTAACCAAATTTCCTCCCAATCATTTAGCAATTATTACATGATCATATAGCATTAATTAACATCAAAAAACATCTAGAATTCCAAACCCTAGTCTCGTTCATATGTTTCCTTTTTCTTTTCTTTCTTTTTATTTAATCGGTAACAATAAAATAAAATCAAATAATACATAAAACTTCTAATAGTCCGTAGCATATTTTTTCCTAGATTCTATAATCAATATAACATGTTCTAAAAATATGGTCATGCCTCAGAAAATTCGTATATGTCTCATTTGCTTTTTAATCCAATTGGTAAAAACAATACTAATTCAAAATGATTCGTATATGCCTCCAATAATTTATAGCACATTTTTATAGTGTTCTAGGATGAAAATAACATGTTATAAAAATATAGATTAGCCAAATAAAATTCGTATACAGCCCCTTTTTATTTTAGCCCAATATTAGGGTTTATATCAAAATAATTTTCGTATGACCTTTTAATCATGCATGGCTCGAATCCATCATTTTATACAGATGATAGAGGATATAAAGAGTATTAAAAAAATACCAGATGTGGTTTGGATCGACCAGAATAGGTTGTGGGATTTTTGATCTTTCGGTTACAACTATATCGAGCATGTAAATCACCAACCATCGAACCAGCTTTCAACAAATCAAACCACTATTTTTACCATGTCTCTTACAATATATGGAACCTTAGAAAAATACTCAAGAGCTCCAGAAAATTATTGAGGCGTCGCTTGTGATTTTTAGGCTTTTTAGGGTTTAGTTTTGGTGTAAAAATATAATACGGATATTGGAGATAATGTAGGAGATTTAGGGAATCAATTATGGCCGAGTTTTTGGGATTATAGGAGGCCAAAAATCAGAATTCTAAGTTTCCTTATTTATTTGATTCTTACCTATTCACCTTCGTCACCGATTTCATGGTCCTTGAAGATTTAGCAAGTGTTATTGACAGCCGCTTATCTCACGTATTGTTAGGAAAACCATTTGTTGAGGTGTCTAATTTGAATTATAATCGTTTAGAAGGCACGGTTCAGTTTTCTAATAACATTGATAGAATCACTTATAGGATGCCCTATAAAGCAAAAGAGTTCCGGTTTGTGCCTCGGCTAGACAAAGATTACATTGGTGCAGTTGAGGACATCAATGATGAGGATAAGGAAAAAGGCATGAACTATGTTTGGGATAAGAGAAGCCTTTATTATAAAGATTGCTTGAGCCTAGGACATAAATATAAAATTGACATGGAGATGGTTAGGAGGATTAGAGAGGCAATGAAGAGGCGAAACGGTAAAACGTAGAACCCGTGACTTTGAGTCTAGCTACAAGACTCGTAAATAAAGAAAAGCGCTTCTTGGGAGGCAACCCATGTTTTGTGTGTTTTTGTGTGTTTATTTGATTTTATTTGTTTCCGTATGTAAGTTATATTTCTTGATTATTGTTTCATGCTTCAAACTAAATTGTGAAAATGCTTTATTTTGTTTTTTTTAACTTCGTCTTAACTACATATAAAGGTATTTTGCAAAAGCTAAGTGTAAGGGAAATCCAAATCGGTTTATATAGAACGAATGAACATGAATCATAACAATGAAATTAGCCTACATATTAGTATTTGTTTGAGTCAAATGCTTGTATCGAGTCATAATGAATTTTTGCTGGAATTCCAGGAAGTAAGATTTAGATTTTCCAGAATTTATCCCGGAAGCTTAACATTAGAATTCTGTCAGAACTTTCTGACGGCGTCAGGGGTAACACCTGACGGCGTCAGGTTATAATTTTCTGAAATTTTTGAAAGTTTTGTATTTTTCCGGAAACCTAAAAAGTTTTTGTCAATTCTTTAACTTATAATCTCCAGGAATTCTGCAAAATTATTCATTCCACAAGCATTATATCTTATTATATAGATTTTACCCCCGATTTTACGCGAGGTTGGCCTTTATCTTTTTCAGGTTAACAGGTTATTTTGGACAAGAAGACGTTTATTATTTTGGAAGGGAAGCTTTGAACGTTCGTCTATCTTGGAAGAAGATCTAACCATGTTTCATCATTATCCACAACAAACGATTCAGGGGAGTATTTGATTTCATTCTTTCATCTTATTTACTTTTACGTCTTTTATTTGAACATGGGGGACAATGTTCGGTTTAAGTGTAAGGGGGGTAAATGAAAGCACCGTTGAGAATATACCTATGCTTGATGTTTTGCTTTGTTTGATAGTAAATTTGTAATAAAACCAAGAGAAATATTTGTTAGGGCAATTTTAGCGCCAATTTAAAATTTTTTACAACATTTAGAAGTGAAACCTTGATCTTAATGAGCGTCTCATGGATAGGAAATTGTATGACTAGCACAAAACCGTACCACTAAAAAATTTTCCACCCCAAATATGTGAGGTTCGCCCCTAGAATTGGTAGGAAAAGCATCCATCTTTGGTGCTATGATGTGAGTACCGGTAGCATTTAGATTCTAGAACTTGCGTAAGGACCATCTCAAATCCACAAGTGATACTGCATTCGTGTAGTTAAGATTTACTACATGATAAGAGGCATTAGGATTCACCCATTGTTTTACACCCGTATATTTGTTATAATTACATTGACTTCATTGGTCAAGTAATTCTCCCACACCCTTTGCGTTGTACCCATTTTTGGTACACGATACCCCTAGTACACCCTTCCGAGCCTATCCTTTCATTTCGACCTTTGAGCATCTTACTCAAAGTGAGAATTTGTTTACACCCCACTAAATGTACACCCAAATCGCCTTAGCCTACTTTGTATGCACCCACCTTTGGTGCATTATTGTGAAAACATTTGTTAAACCCTTAGTTAATTATCCGGTCAATTACATGGTTGCTAAGTTAAGTCATATCCTTGTACATATTGTTTTGGGACGATTGGGACTCATGGGTAAAGTACTAGTGTAATGAAGTAATGGGGAAGAACAACATTATTACCCCCATACGTGCTAAATATTTAAAAAGTACTCCAAGTTTTTCGATTATCTTAATTCGAGTCATTAGAA
This sequence comes from Artemisia annua, assembly GCA_014162995.1. Lineage (NCBI taxonomy): Eukaryota > Viridiplantae > Streptophyta > Magnoliopsida > Asterales > Asteraceae > Artemisia > Artemisia annua. The sequence goes on from LBNU01039006.1 coordinate 54,391, forward strand.
TAGTGATTGTAAAGTTATGTAAAGATTCAAGTGTAAGGGGAATGCAAATCCCCTATGATGTATTATTTTGGATGGTAGGGCAAGAGTGTATGAAAAAAAAATCGAAAAATCAAGAAAAATACAAAAAAATATGAAAAAGAAAGAAGAAAAACATACGGACTACCATCCCGTTTCCTTTTATGTTCCTTTTTAGTTTTTGTTATTTCATTTTTAGACTAAGATTGAGTCGAGTCTTGACTTAAGCAACGATGTAGAGTGCATGTATTTGATCATGATAATTAACTCGCCACCACTAAAATACCCTTTATTCCAACCAAACCGTGTTATCATATCCCTACACCTTACGTTACAACCCTTTATAAAGCCCTCTTTGATAGTTTATCTTAAGTGCTTACGCCTAGTGGAGGAGTAGTTGATCCTTTCCCAAGCCTATGGTAATCTATTTGCTATGACAGGTAGTGAGTGTTATTTTCCGTTTCCGTTTATGAGATATTAACTTTATGACACTTGAGAGATGTGAGAATCCAAACCCTATTTGTGAGGTGCTAGTGTATGATTTCCGTGCTTGTTATGATTAGGGTCGAATAACTATTTGTTGTAATTACTTTTATATTCGTGTTAAATGACCCCTAACTCATATTTTGATTGGAATAAAAGCTCATTTGCTTGAGGACAAGCAAATCCCAAGTGTAAGGGTATTTGATGATACGAAAAGTGTTACGCTTTTAGTGGGTCATTTAAGCCCTAATTCGTATAAATGTGATCAAATATTGCCCTAAATCGTTCCTTTTGTCATTTTAGGTACTTTTGAGAGGAATTCTGGAAAACATGCATATTCGGACGTTTTTGGAGCATAAAAGTGAAGAAAACGACAAAATCTCAAAAGATGGTGAATTTACAACCTGACGGCGTCAGAAGTCACAAGGTGACGCCGTCAGCAAGCTTTGACAAAAGAGTGGAATCCAATTTTCAAATGATGGGCCAGAGGAAATTTTGGAATTAACACCTGACGCCGTCAGGTGTTAGGAAAAGTAGGCCATCAGTTTATATTTTAAAGAGTGACGGCCCAGAAGGTTTTATAAGGTGACGGCGTCAGAAGTGGATCTAGGCCATCCGAGAAACCTAATGGCGGAGAGCTGACGGCGTCAGCCCTTATAACCTGACGCCGTCAGAGTGTAAAATCTATATATAGTTTTCTAATTTTCATTCATTAGCGTGGAACTTTGTGGAGAACTTTTAGGGCAAACCCTAAAGACGAATTTTCTGTACTTTTTAGGGTTTCCAACCCTTGGAACCCTCATGCTTAATTAAAGATAAGTCTTCACTTTAATTCAATCAATATGTCTATGTGTTGGTTGATTATCTCTTTTGCTTGTCTTTTAATTGACATGTGTAGCTAAATTCTTCTTGTGTTTGCTTAGATCTAATGAAACCTAACTATTAATTATTGGTTAATTGGTGTGAGTTGTTGTTTGTTGGGATGATTGTTCCATCAATGTTAGGCTCAAGAAAACTAGCCAACCTCCTTTATGGTAACGTGCTTGAACGTCTTGGGAAACATGTAGCCAAGGCATACTAGGCTATTAAGGTAGTATTTAACTCATGAGCCACTGTTTACAACCCCTATGGTTGTGCCGTGCATGGCATAGGGCGAGATAAGAGCTCATAGAATTGGAGAGATATGTATGCCAATCCATGAGTTATTAGGAATACACCCTTCATCCACACAAGTAACATACATATCAATTAACTGGTAAAAGATAGTTAGGGAGTAATGAAATCTAAGTAAACACAATTTTCTCCATATTGTTTTCACAACCACAATAGTTTAGATATTTATTTTATTTTAATTTGCATAAGTAGTAAACTTGGGTTAGTTGACTAGCAACTAATTCCGCCCTTCCTCTAAAAACCGAAATTTTAATTGCTTTCATAAAAATATAAAAATACAAAAAGAATCTTCCTTCCACCTTTAGACCTATTAGAGTAAGCTTTTCTATCCTAACGAACACTATTCCCTGTGAGAGAACGATCAATCCCCCGTACTTACCACTATCCTATACTACATCGGTCAGGTACACTGCCTGGTGGGGTTGTAAGCCTCTTGAGATCCCTCGAGAGGTAAAACCTGTTGTAAGGTCACAAAACCACGCATCAGCAATTACACTTGATTTTTGTTTGTTTAATGGTAGATGTGTAATAAAACTGAGATAAATACCTGTTAGGGCAATTTTAGTGCCAAATTTAAAATTTTTTACAACATTTAGGAGTGAAACTTTGGTCTTAATGAGCGTCTCATGGATAGGAGTTATATGACTAGCACAAAACCGTACCACTAAAAAATTTTCCACCCCAAATATGGAGGTTCGCCCCTAGAATTTGTAGGAAAAGCATTCATCTTTAATGCTATGATGTATGTACCGGTAGCACTTAGATTCTAGAACTTGCGATAGGACCATTCCGAATCCACAAGTGAGACTACATTCGTGTAGTTAGATTTACTACATGATAAGAGGCATTAGGATTAACCCATTGTTTTACACCTGTGTTTTTGTTATAATTACATTGACTACATTGGTCATGTAATTCTCCCACACCCTTAGCATTGTACTCATTTTTAGTACACGATACCCCTAGTACACCCCTCCGAGCCTATCTTTTCATTTCTAACTTTAAGCATTATACTTAAAGGAAGAATTTGTTACACCCCACTTAAATGTACACCCAAATCGCCTTAGCCTACCTTGTATGCACTCACCTTTAGTGCATTATTGTGACAGCATTTATTTAAACCCTTAGTTAATTATCTAATTGATTACATGGTTGCTAAGTCGAGTCATATCCTTGTACATATTGTTTTGGGACGATTGGGACTCATGGGTAAAGTACTAGTGTAATAGAGTAATGGGGAAGAACAACATTATTACCCCCATATGTGCTAAATATTTTAACAGTACTCCAAGTGTTTCGATTATCTTAATTCAAGTCATTAGAATAGTTATTTGTAAAGTATGTAAATGTTCAAGTGTAAGGGGAGAACCGAGGCCCCTATGATGTATTATTTTGGATGGTAGGGCAAGAATGTATGTCAAAAAAAATCGAAAAATCAAAAAAAGAAAAATACAAAAAAAATGAGAAAAAGAAAAGTAGAAAAAAACATACGGACTACCATCCCGTTTCTTTTTATGTTTACTTTATATTTTTATTAGTTTTTGATTAGCTTAAGTCGAGTCTAGTCTTGGCTTAGCAACGCCATATTGTACATGTAATTAATCAAGATCTTTAACTCGCCACCTGCAAAATCTTCCTTATCCAACAAAACCGTGTTTATCATATCCCTACACCTCATTACAACCCTTTTGTAAAGCCCTCTTTGATAGTTTATCTTAGGTGCTTACGCCTAGTGGAGAAGGTTTTCGATCCTTTCCCAAGCCTATGGTAATCTATTTGCTATGACAGGTAGTGAGAGATATTGTCCATTTTCATTTATGAGATATAATTCTATGACACCTGAGAGATGTGAGTATCTAAACACTACTTGTGAGGTGCTAGTATGTAAACTCCGTGCTTATTATGATTAAAGGGGAACAATTAATTGTTTTAATTACTTTTATATTAGTGTTAAATGACCCCTAACTTGTATTTTGATTAGAATAAAAGCGCATTTGCTTGAGGACAAGCAAATCTCAAGTGTAAGGGTATTTGATGAGGCGAAAAGTGTACCGCTTTTCCGGGGTCATTTAAGCCCGACATCGTATTTATTTGATCAAATATCGCCCTAAATCGTTCCTTTTGGCATTTTAGGTACTTTGGAGAGAAATTCTGGAAAAGGAAGCATTTTGTACGTTTTCGGAGCATAAAAGTGAAGAATTCGACAAAGTGTCAAAATCTGCTGGAACAGTACTCCAGACGGCGTCAAGACAACTCCTGACGGCGTCAAGCCTTGATAAGCCAGAACATATTAAAGAGGGACGGCGTCAAGAAGGCTATCAAGAAACCCTAACCACGGCGAGGTGACGGCGCCAAGTCCATAACGTGATGCCGTCAGATCTGTTTTTCTATATATATTCGCATAATTTTTAGTCATTTGTGTGGAACTTGTTAGAGAGAAACCCTAGACGATTTTTGCAGCTTTTTTTTAAGGGTTTTAAACCCTTGGATCTCTCATGTTACATTGAAGATAAGTAATCAATTAATCATTCAATATGTCTATGTGTTGTTTGATACTATCTTGTTCTTGTCTTTTGTTTAACATGCTAGGCTAGATCTTCTTTGTGTTTGCTTAGATCTAATGAAACCTAACTATTGATTATTGATTGAATGGTGTGTTATTAATTGTATTGGATGGGTGATTATCGATGTTAGGCTTAAGAAAACTGGCAGACTTCCGGTTGGTAACATGCTTGAACGTCTTAAGAAACATGAACCAAGGTGTATCATGAGTGCTCAAACACTCATCATTTTTGGTCAATTCAGAGCTGCAAAACATTTAAAAACACTCAAAAATGCATCAAAATACTGAAAATATCCCAAAATTGTGTTTTATATGTTTCAGATGCAAAATGAGTAAAAACAGACGAGAAACGAGCAAAGTTTGCAGAATTGGAAGAATTAGTCCCTGAACTTTCAAAAAATGTCATAATTGGTCCCTAGAAGATTTATTTTGAAGAAAAGTCAACAACAGTCCCCCAGGAATCAAGGAATGACATTTCTGGTCCTTGGGGTACATTTTCCATCAGTTGGCAGAAACGGCCCATCAAGTTTCAGAATTGGCAAAAATGGTCCCTGGATATTTAATTTTGGAGTATAATCAACAAATGTCCTTGGACTATTAAAACTTGGCAAGAATCATCCTTGTGATAAATTTGGAAGATTGGCAGAACACACCCCTGGACTTTTCAGCTTTTACATTTTAGGTCCTTGTGTTTCATTTAACATAAACCAAATAGACCCTTTATTCCTAAACCCAAAAATAAACCCACCCAACTAATAAATCCAATCCAACACTCCTTATATCACCAAGCCCACCTTATTTCTGGCCCAATCTCAAACAAACCCAATACCCCATATAATAAACAACCCTTTAGCTAAATACCAGGTTTGACCTGGTCAAACCCATCTCCCTCCCACCTTCACTGCTCCAAACCACCTCTGGCAATACCACCCCACTTGCTTACCTGCTCTACCCACTAACTCACACCACCTCTGCACTCCTATTCTCACACTCACAACACCCCAGTCCAAGAACCCATCCTGCCAAAAGTTATCAGAGCCAATTGCCCTTATCCAAGTTTCCCGCCAAAAATCCAAAACAATGGCTAGGATCATTTTGGCCAATCCAAGGGCTGGAAAGAAGTGGGAAATGCTCAGGAACCCTACCTCAGTCCATATAAGTGAAGAAAAATGAGAGAGAAAGGAGGAGTTAGCTAGAGTAGTTTTGTAGTCTAAATTTCAAAGTCGTAATTATTTAATTTCCTATTTTCAGTTGTTAAGATTAGTTAAAAAGTATGTAATCAGTATCCATAGTGTAATCTCAACTTCAATTAATCTAAATTTCAAAGTTCTTTGTTAAACTTAGGATGTGCAAGATTTTAGTGAATTTCCCATTTTTGTATAAAAGTTGATTAATAATGTTGTTTACTGTCCCACTTCACTCACTTTAGCTTAATAGTAAGCTTTAACAAGCTCAAAGCTTTTTAGATACCTTTAGTTCATAATTTCAAAAATAAAAATAAATAAATAAATAAATAAATAATAATAATAGGAAAAATTAGTAAAATTTCAAAAATCAAAAAGTAGAAGAGAAGAAGCTTGGAGCAGGGTGAATTGTGGATGGCCTTGGGATTAGAGCTCCATGGGGAGTTTTAGGATTGTGTTGTGACTGATTTTGGTACCATTGTTTGAGCTTGGATCCTTTGTAAGCATTCTCTTGAATTTTTGCTATTTCACTGTTCCACTACTTAACAGCTTATATCACTGCTTAATCTTGTTTATTTTTGCTTATTAGTTTAGTATAGTTCATTTTGAGTTTGATTTGTAGTTTACATAGTTGTGGTTACTGTCTTGCTTATTAACTGTTAAATAAAGCTTGATATTGCTTATTGGAGACAGCTTATTTAAAGTGCTTAATAATTGCTCATTATTGCTTATTTAGACATAATATAGCTTAGTTAGTACTCAACTTTCAGTTTCTAAAGTTTTTTGAATCATTAGGAGTGAAAAATCAATAGAGTGATTCCTTTAAGGGGTGTTTGGATCACCTTGACTTTTTGAAGTCAAGGCTGATTTGACCAATTGATTTAGTTCAGATAGCTTTAATTTGATACATTTAGTAGATTAGAAGCATATCTCAGTAGCTTTGAATAGTTTTTTTAGCATTTGCATCATTTACTCAAAAATCGTTGGATATAACTGTTTCAATCACAGTATATTGCATAGTTATAATTTGTGGTATTTAGTTGAGAAGTTTGCATGTTTGTAGATCATTTAGGCATCTAGATAACTGCTACATACTTACATGTCCATCACAACCACTTTTGCTCAATTTCCTTTTCACCATATTGCATCAGCCAAGACCATTCTCAAAACAAGTTCACATCAGTTAGTTTAAGATTGCCTAAGCACTCATATAAGTGTATCAGTTGTTTATTTAGCCTAATTCAGTTTTCATGTAGTATAAAACATCAATCTCAGTCAGTTAGGATCATTCAAAATCCATTTTAGTCGAATTTCACAAGAATTGAAAAAGTCAAATTACCAAGTTCAGTGAAATGGTCACAATTTCTAGGACAATTTTAGAGTGCAATTCAGATTGAAATTAGGTAAAAATTGTTGATTCATGTTCCTTGGTAGCTTGTTAACATGTAGAACCAGTCTTTGGACCACAAGCTCATGGTTTGATAGCTTATTTTTGAGCTTCAAAAGCACTCAGTAGGCTAGCAAGTGCCCTGCACCAGGGGGTGTTTGTTCCATAAGCTCTACTTCACAAGCCCCTAACTTGTTCCTCACTTAAGCTTAATCTGAGCTTGTGGGCTTTTTCGGAAGCCCACATAGCAGGCTTTTCATATGTAGGCTTACTTTGTGTTTTAGAGCTTATTACAGTGCTTAAAATTCAGCCACAAGTAGGGTAGTTAACCACTCTAGTTGCAAACTGCTTATTGCTTATCTGGCTGACGGCCTTGGCTTATTTGAGTTATTTGAGTTGAATTAAGTTTTTTTAGGTCTATTACACTATACCTGAGCTTTTGGTGCATTCTAGTGCTTATTTGCTTATTTGAAGTGCTTATTCAAACTGCTTATTTGCCTAATTCAGCTTATTAGTGGGCTTATCTAACTTTTTATATTTTTTTTAGGTTTTTACTATTATAAAGTAATTTTAGAAAAGGTTTCATAATTTCTACTATTCATTTGGTATTTTTATAATTAAGTTTAGTTTAATTAGTTTTTAATTAATAACTAGTAAATAATTTCTCCAACAGCATATTTATAAGTTGTAGGAACTTTTCATAATTTTGTAGGATTCCTGTAATTGTTAAGTAGTTTTAGAAAAAGTTTCATAATTATCTAAATTAGTTTAGTATTTATTTCAATTTAAATTAGTTTAATTAGTAATTAGTAATTAATTAATATTAAATAATTAAAAAGTCAAAAAAAAATTTCTTTTTCTTAAAATTTTCTTTTGTCATTAGAATCTTAGAAAAGTAATTTTCCCATTCGTAGGCTTTTATTTGCTCCCGTTTCACTTTTTATTTTGCGCGTTTGCATTTATTTTAAATTCAAACGCGCGTTTTTAGATTTAAATCACGTTTCTAGGTTATCTGATTATCAATAATTGTTCATATAGTGTTTTTAAGCTATTCTCAATCATAATCTCTTAGTGTAATCATAATAATCAAAATCCTGATCTTCCTGTTAAATCACCCGATCACAAGCACGTTTAAATACCATTCACACCTCGTCGGGACATAACGACCCGGGGAAACTCTGTTCTCCTTGGTTAGTTGGTTTTAGCTGTTTGACTTTGTTGACCAATATCCTTGGTTGATATTGTCTCACTGTTCAGAACCAATCAGTGTACTAAGGTTATTTTGATTGTATTTAATGCATGAGTGAATTCTAGTGATCCCATGTTAGGAGCTTCTTAGCTGGCTCGACATAGGAGTGAAGTAGGATCTCATAGAGTTAGGGGAAGTCCGTACACACCCCTACGAATGGTATTAAGGAATACAATCCGTCATCCATGCAATTAATACACACTAATCAATCGATAAAAGATAGTTAGGGAGTAAGGAAGTCTAAGTAAACACACTTCTCTCCATTATAGTTTTCACAACCATTTACTTATTCTTGTTATTTTATTTTACTTGCATTATTAGTAATTTGGGTTAGTTGACTAGCAACTAATTCCGCCCACTCTTCCAAAACCCGAGATTTTTACTTGCTTTCCTAAAAATATAAAAATATAAAAAGAATCTTCCCTCACCCCTAGACCTATTAGAGTAGTTTTTCAATCCTAACGACACTATTCCCTGAGAGAATGATCAATCCCCCGGTACTAGCCACTACACTATACTACATCGGTCAGGTACACTGCCTGGTGGGGATTGCAAGCTTCTCAAGATCCCTTGGGAGGTAAAACCCTAGTGCGTGTTCGCAAACCCGCGCATCAGTTTTCTTCACTAAGTCAAAATGCTCCCTTATGGCGGAGAAAGCCGTACACACCTTAGCTTACACCAATTTAACGACACAAGCTATATGTCAAGTTCTAATCGTAGCTAGAACCAATCTCACAACTTCAATCACACCACAACTTCTTCACACCCTTTCACGCCTTCTAAACTTCTTCACCATCTTATTTCTTCACGCCTTCACAATCTCTATCCATTAACTACTTCAAGGCTTCTACGTCTTCACAACTTCTAGGCTTCTATGTCTTCACAACTTCAATACTTCTATGTCTTCACAACTTCAATACTTCTATGGCTCTACTTCAAGGCTTTTATCTTGCACCACTACAAGGATTCTACTACTTTAAAGCTNACACATAGAGTTAGGGGAAGTCCGTACACACCCCTACGAATGGTATTAAGGAATACAATCCGTCATCCATGCAATTAATACACACTAATGAATCGGTAAAAGATAGTTAGGGAGTAAGGAAGTCTAAGTAAACACACTTCTCTCCATTATAGTTTTCACAACCATTTACTTATTCTTGTTATTTTATTTTACTTGCATTATTAGTAATTTGGGTTAGTTGACTAGCAACTAATTCCGCCCACTCTTCCAAAACCCGAGATTTTTACTTGCTTTTCTAAAAATATAAAAATACAAAAAGAATCTTCCCTCACCCCTAGACCTATTAGAGTAGTTTTTCAATCCTAACGACACTATTCCCTGAGAGAACGATCAATCCCCCGGTACTAGCCACTACACTATACTACATCGGTCAGGTACACTGCCTGGTGGGGATTGCAAGCTTCTCAAGATCCCTTGAGAGGTAAAACCCTAGTGCGTGGTCGCAAACCCGCGCATCAGTTTTCTTCACTAAGTCAAAATGCTCCCTTATGGCGGAGAAAGTCGTACACACCTTAGCTTACACCAATTTAACGACACAAGCTATATGTCGAGTTATAATCGTAGCTAGAACCAATCTCACAACTTCAATCACACCACAACTTCTTCACACCCTTTCACGCCTTCTAAACTTCTTCACAATCTTGTTTCTTCACGCCTTCACAATCTCTATCTATTAACTACTTCAAGGCTTCTACGTCTTCACAACTTCTAGGCTTCTATGTCTTCACAACTTCAATACTTCTATGTCTTCACAACTTCAATACTTCTATGGCTCTACTTCAAGGCTTTTATCTTGCACCACTACAAGGATTCTACTACTTTAAAGCTTCTATGTCTTCACTACTTCAATGCTTCTATGTCTTCACAACTTCTAGTCTTCTATGTCTTCACTACTCTAAGACTTCCACATCTTTGCTACTTCAAGGTTTCTACACTACGATACAGCTTCTATATCTTTACTATTAACCACCACTTCAAAGTATTATTACTTCTTATACTTCCTACAATTTTTCCTATCCACCTCTTCTTCTTCACTTCTTGTACCCCTTCACACCTTCAACACGTCTAGATCTTATGTCTAAATCTAACTAACTAATATACACACCTTATACACCAAAGAATGAATGATTTACAAGATGAAATGAACAAACAACTTAGAGAGCAAGATGATACTAAGTTGTAATACTTCTAGTCTTGATTGATAGAAGTATTCATCTCTTTGCACTTGAGTGTTGAATCTTGAATCACTTGAAACAAAGATTTATGTATATATGATCAAAGGATTTTAGAGGATACAAATGGAGGTTTAAATCAGAATGTTTGGAGTGCAAAAAGGTGAGAAAAATCTGTGGAATGAACCAGTATTTATAGGGACAAAAATACTGTTTTGGAGCGTGGCCGGTCCCCTTAATTGAGGGGCCGGTCTCCTTAATTTTAAGGGGACCGCCTAGTGAATTAAGGGGGCCGCCCCCTCCAGAACGTTGAAGATTTTTGTCCTTTTGTGGGGAAGGTTTTTCTGGATTATTTTTGCCATTTTTGGTTGAAAATTTGAATTCATATATTTATAATGAATTAAACATATTCTTTTAATTCCAAAAATGTTTTATAAAAGATATAAAATGTTTTGTGACATTTTATAAAAATCTAGTGATTAAGAAAATGTTCCTTTGATCATATAGTGCATTAAACACTTTGTTTATTCATACCTTACGTGATTAAATTGTTGAAATGAATATTTACGACTAAATACTTGTTTACGTCATAATCTCTAGTTTAATGAGTTTATGTTTTGTGATTATCAAAACATAGATATATCGAAAGATATAATAACGTTTTTAGGCATTATTTATATCAACAGATGTTATCGATGAAATTCTTGAGAAAGATTTCGATGAACTATTAAATGAATTTAATCAATTACTCTACTCAGTCGATGGAACAATCCTTGAAGACGAAGTTATAGCTGAATATGATCAATTCATGGCTATGACTGTCGAAGATAAAAATGAAAGTTCCGATGATGAGGATAATAATGAAGAAGAACCATCATTTGAGAAAATAATCTTTGACACTGAACACAAAGTTAGAAACTCTCTTCAAGTACCACCTACTGATCTCATTCTCAAACCATTACCAGACCATTTGGAATATGCTTTCTTGGAAGGAGAATCATTACTTTTAGTCATAATTTCATCTAAACTCTCTGAGAGAAAGAAAGTAAAATTGATTTCGGTTCTCAAAAATCGCAAAAGAGCTTTTGCTTGGAAAACAACTAAAAAAGTGACATACGTGGAATTTGTCCATCTTTCTGTAAACACAAAATTTAGTTAATGGAGGATAAGAAACTAGTGGTTCAAAAGCAAAGAAGACTCAATCCGAATATGAAAGAAGTTGTCAAAAAGGAAGTTGTCAAACTCCTTGACTCAGGAATTATCTACCCTATAGCAGATAGCCCATGGGTAAGTCCTATTCATTGTGTACCTAAGAAAGGCGGTATGACAGTAGTAACAAATGAAAATGATGAACTTGTCACAACTAGAACTGTTACTGGTTGGCGCGTATGTATTGACTATAGAAAACTGAATGAAGCTACTGCAAAAGATCACTTTCCTCTCCCATTCATGGACCAAATGTTAGAAAGATTAGCGGGGAATGAATATTTCTGTTTTCTAGATGGATTTTTCGGTTATTTCCAAATACCAATCGATCAAATGGATCAAGGAAAAACAACATTTACATGTCCTTTCGGAACTTATGCTTATCGACATATGCCCTTTGGTTTATGTAATGCACCTGCTACTTTTCAAAGGTGTATGATAGCAATTTTTCATGACATGATTGAAGAATCCGTGGAAGTTTTCATGGATGATTTTTCTGTCTTTGGAAATTCTTTCGATAAATGCCTAGGTAATTTAGATAAAATACTTCAACGTTGCAAAGATGCAAATCTTGTGCTTAATTGGGAAAAATGCCACTTCATGGTCAAAGAAGGAATTGTGCTCGGACATAAAGTGTCAGGAGCAGGACTTGAAGTTGACAAAGCAAAAATTGACGTAATCTCAAAACTTCCACCTCCTACTAATGTGAAAGGCATTAGAAGCTTTTTAGGACATGCAGGATTCTATCGACGATTTATTAAAGACTTCTCAAAAATTTCTCGACCTTTAACTAAACTTCTCGAAGAGGACGTTACCTTTGAATTCGATGACGAATGTCAAAAAGCTTTCGAAACTCTTAAAGACAAACTAACATGTACACCAATCATAATAAGTCCAAATTGGAATTTACCATTTGAATTAATGTGCGATGCAAGCGATTTTGCAGTAGGAGCTGTTTTAGGACAAAAAGATGGTAGACATTTCCATCCTATCTACTTTGCTAGCAAAACGCTCAACGCTGCTCAACAAAATTATACGGTTACTGAAAAAGAACTCATGGCCGTTGTATTTGCATTCGACAAATTTCGTGCATATCTCGTTCTATCTAAAACTGTGGTCTATATCGATCATTCCGCTCTCAAATATCTATTTAAAAATCAAGATGCTAAACCACGTCTTATTCGTTGGATTTTGCTTTTACAAGAATTTGACATAGAAATAAAAGACAAAAAAGGTGTTGAAAATGTAGCAGCCGATCATTTGTCTCGTTTAGAAAATGAAGATGAAGAAATAGAAATTGAAATAGACGATAATTTTCCCGATGAAACTCTTAATGCAATTAGTTCTCCAGACACGCCTTGGTTCGCAGACCTTGCAAACTATCTGGCGGGGAATGTATTACGAAAGGGAATGACTCACCAAGAGAAAAATAAATTCTTCTTAGACTTAAAGAAATATTTTTGGGATGAACCATACTTATTCAAAATATGTCCAGACAGAATAATCCGCAGATGTGTATCTGGACCTGAAACTCGTGCCATTCTTGAAAAATGTCACCATGGACCTACCGGTGGACATTATGGTGCTACCACTACTGCTAAGAAAGTATTTGAATCTGGATTCTATTGGCCAACAATTTTGAAAGAAGCATATACTCTAGTTCGCCTTTGCAAAGCATGTCAGAAAACTAGAAACATTTCTGAAAGGGATGAAATGTCCATGAACTACATTCAAGTAATTCAAGTATGTGAAATTTTTGACATCTGGGGTATAGACTTTATGGGACCCTTTCCTAAATCATCAAAATTCGAATACATCCTAGTCGCTGTCGACTATGTCTCAAAATGGGCAGAAGCCCAAGCTCTTCAAACAAATGATGCCAAAGTTGTTATAGCATTTCTTAAGAAACTCTTCTGTCATTTTGGCATACCAAAAGCTCTCATTAGTGANCCCACCTCCTACTAATGTGAAAGGCACTAGAAGCTTTTTAGGACATGCAGGATTCTATCGACGATTTATTAAAGACTTCTCAAAAATTTCTCGACCTTTAACTAAACTTCTCGAAGAGGACGTTACCTTTGAATTCGATGACGAATGTCAAAAAGCTTTCGAAACTCTTAAAGACAAACTCACATGTACACCAATCATAATAAGTCCAAATTGGAATTTACCATTTGAATTAATGTGCGATGCAAGCGATTTTGCAGTAGGAGCTGTTTTAGGACAAAAAGATGGTAGACATTTCCATCCTATCTACTTTGCTAGCAAAACGCTCAACGCTGCTCAACAAAATTATACGGTTACTGAAAAAGAACTCATGGCCGTTTTATTTGCATTCGACAAATTTCGTGCATATCTCGTTCTATCTAAAACTGTGGTCTATATAGATCATTCCGCTCTCAAATATCTATTTAAAAATCAAGATGCTAAACCACGTCTTATTCGTTGGATTTTACTTTACAAGAATTTGACATAGAAATAAAAGACAAAAAAGGTGTTGAAAACGTAGCAGCCGATCATTTTTCTCGTTTAGAAAATGAAGATGAAGAAATAGAAATTGAAATAGACGATAATTTTCCCGATGAAACTCTTAATGCAATTAGTTCTCCAGACACGCCTTGGTTCGCAGACCTTGCAAACTATCTGGCGGGGAATGTATTACAAAAGGGAATGACTCACCAAGAGAAAAATAAATTCTTCTTAGACTTAAAGAAATATTTTTGGGATGAACCATACTTATTCAAAATATGTCCAGACGGAATAATTCGCAGATGTGTATCTGGACCTGAAACTCGTGCCATTCTTGAAAAATGTCACCATGGACCTACCGGTGGACATTATGGTGCTACCACTACTGCTAAGAAAGTATTTGAATCTGGATTCTATTGGCCAACAATTTTGAAAGAAGCATATACTCTAGTTCGCCTTTGCAAAGCATGTCAGACAACTGGAAACATTTCTGAAAGGGATGAAATGTCCATAAACTACATTCAAGTAATTCAAGTATGTGAAATTTTTGACATCTGGGGTATAGACTTTATGGGACCCTTTCCTAAATCATCAAAATTCGAATACATCCTAGTCGCTGTCGACTATGTCTCAAAATGGGCAGAAGCCCAAGCTCTTCAAACAAAGGATGCCAAAGTTGTTATAGCATTTCTTAAGAAACTCTTCTGTCATTTTGGCATACCAAAAGCTCTCATTAGCGACAGAGGCACTCATTTTTGCAATAAAATGATGAAAAAAGCTATGAAAAGATATGCAGTCAACCATCGATTCTCTACATCCTATCACCCTCAAACAAGTGGTCAAGTTGAAAATACTAATAGAGCTCTTAAAAGAATACTTGAAAAAACAGTTAAAGACAATCCTGCTGTTTGGTCAAGGAAACTTGACGATGCTCTATGGGCCTTTAGGACTGCTTACAAAACACCAACTGGAACAACACCATACAAACTTATATACGGTAAAGCATGTCACTTACCTTTTGAAATAGAACACCGTGCATACTGGGCACTTAAAAACTGTAGTCTAGATTTAATTGCAGCCGGTGAAAAACGAATGTTTCAACTTCATGAATTAGACGAACTACGCTTTTACGCTTATGAAAACTCTCGTATGTATAAAGAAAAAACTAAAGTTTGGCATGATAGAAAATTAAAAATGAGAAAAGAATTCAAGAAAGGAAATAAAGTTCTCCTATTCCAATTAAAGTTCAAAATCAAACAACCGAAACTTACAAGCCGTTGGATTGGACCTTATATTGTTAAACACCAATATCCATCCGGATATGTTGAACTATACGGACTTGACGATAAAAGTTTTAGAGTCAACGGTCACAGACTTAAATTATACCATAAGGAAGAAAGTTTCAACGATAGAAGGGAAGAATCAACACCCTTCTCCCCAAATAACTAAATCACCATAATCACATGAGTCGAGTTATAGACTCTGAAATTAGCGCTCGACGGGAGTCAACCCGTTTCTTTTTTTCTTTTCTTTTCACTTATTTACTTTATTAGTACTTTGTTTAAACAACACTGTAAACTTTAAGTGTGGAGGTATTAAGATATATATAAAAATAAAAATATAAAAAAATGAAAAACCCCAAAACCCAAAATATTTTCCATTTTTGTGTGTTTGTTTTTTTATTATTTTGCAGATTATTATGAAGACCGCATTTGGGATAGCACAGCTCTCCATGCTTTCTCATTTGGCCCGGGAAGTTCCTGTCTCTTTTTCTAGTTATATTTTTCCTATTTTTATATCCAGTTATTAACATTGAGGGCAATGTTCAACTTGAGTATGGGGGGAGTCAAATAGTAAAAATATTTATTTCATAAAAACTGATTATATGACTCAATCATTGCTTTCTAATAAAAAAATTATATGTTTTCACAATTTATTAAGGCAAATCCACTTGGATTGACACTGTAGCTAGACACAATTTCATTCACCACAAATGTGAGATAATTCTAAGCCTTTATAAGTGTATATCTGCTACACTTTCTCAAAAATATATGAGTGAGCCGAAGATTTAAATTAGCTCTAGAACTTGCACTTATACATCAATAACGAATGCCGCAGTGAGATTGCATTTTTATGCTTTATAGACAATTTTATATGATATTGAGGCAAATTTAGGATTTACACCAAATAGCCATCTTATGAAGTTATAATCTAGTTGACTATACTGGTCACTAGTATATTCCAGAAATTAACCTTCTAGCGCTCATTTTTAGTGTTATTGCTATCTAGAACAACATGCTGAGCCTAAGCCTTTCCTTTGTCTAAACCAATTACATATGCTCAAAAAGAATGAAGATTGATTGATTATTGCTGCAATATGAGAAAATTATGAAAGGAAAAAAAAGTTATATGAAATGTGAAAGAATTTGAGAATTTTTGTACGATGAAAAATGGAAGTAAAACAAGTTATGTTGGTAAAGAAAAAGAAAGAATAGAGAAAAAGATCTATGAATATTGATGATCAGAAGCAGCTTATTAGTATATTATTCTATAAATCCACCAGAAATGAAAAGAAAAATTATCCATGCCTTACTCATTCCCTTAATCCCTAGCTAACCCGAAAAGTCCTCATTGATATCATTGTTTGGTGCTTACGCCTTGTCGGAGTTGTCTTTGTGTTCTGTGCAAGTGATATGTGTCTAATTACACATATCTTTTACCTAATTTAACGGACCAAAACGACTGAAAACACACAGATATGCCTTAAAATACTGCAAATATCCTTGGATTGTGTTTTTATGTGTTTCAGGTACAAAAGGATTGAAACGGACGAAAAAACGAGCAAAGTTTGCAGAATTGGCAGAATCAGTCCCTGAACTTTCAGAAATTGTCAGAATTGGTCCTTGGAAGATTTATTTTGAAGAAAAGTCAACATCAGTCCCCCAGGAATCAAGGAATGACATTTCTGGTCCTTGGAGTATAATTTTCAAAGATTGGAAAGAATGGTCCCTCAACTTTGAAAATTGGCAAAACTAGTCCCCGGGAATTTAAATTTGGAAATTAAATATCAAAGGTCCTTGGGAAATTAAATAATGGCAAGATTGGCCCTTGAACAATATTTTGGAAACTTGGCAGCTTTAGTCCCTCAGTTTTCAGTATTTGCAAATATGGTCCTTATGTTTAATACCTATACCAAACGGACCCTTCTAGTTTATTAAACCCAACCCACTACCTTTTATTACAACCCAACCCAACATCTAATCCATTCCACGCTTATAACTCCCTGTGGCCCAACTCCTCACCAGGCCCAATACCCTTTAAATAAAAATCCCACACACCCCGTATATACTTCCCAGTCAAACACCAAAGTCAAACCATCTCTTTCCCCCTTCCCACTTGTGTTACCTACTACTGCAAAAACCATCCCTCCAGCTCAACTTCTCCATCCCTTGTTCCCCCAGCCTCCACTAAACCCCAAGGAGCATTTATTGCTCCTAAAACCCTACAAGTTAACTGAAAAGTGCAAAAAGAGAAATTGGCGCCAAAAATGCCATTCAATGGTCAAGATCATTTCAAGCCATCCAAGGGCTCAAAACAGAGTGGGATTGACTCAGAGACACTCCTTGGTCCATATAAGTCAAGAAAAATGAAGAAAGAAGCAGTAGAGTAGCTAGTGTAGTTTAGTAGTATAATTTTCATGTCGAAATTAGTGTAACTCAAGTCTTCTAGTGTAATTTTCATCTCCAGTTAAACTCTTAACTTAATTTAAGTGTATTTTAATCATTTAGTTGTAATTCAAGGTCTCAGTTAAATGCAAGTTTTCCATTTTCAAGTAAAATTCTCATTTTAATTTAACAAGTGTTAAAAATGTTGTTTACTGCTTCACTTAGCTCAGTTTAGCTTAAGAATAAGCTTTAATAAGTTTTGAAAGCATGTTAAATAATATTAGCTCATAATCTCAAAATTACTAAAACATTCACAAAAAATAGTAATAAAAAAAAAAAAAAGAATGAAGAAAAAAGAAGAAGCAAAGGAGCCTGTGGATTTTGGCTTTTCATGGTTTTAGAGCCTCAGGGGAGGCTATAGGACAGGTTGTGTTCTTGGTTCTTGATTTTCGGTGCATACAGGACCATTTGTAAGTTTTTCTCATTCCATTGTAGCATAGCTAATCTGCTTTAACTTGTTGTATTTTTGTGTTTTTGTGCCCATTTGATCTTATTAAGTTTGTTATTGCTAAGTTACTATTGTATGTAGGCTTGATTTCATGACTGTCTAATTGTTGGTTCAAACCTCAACATTGCATCAGTGGTGTATTTCTTAATTAAGTGTTCTTTGTTACTCTTTTTAAGCTGTAATTCAATTCATATAGCATTAGTGACCATTCTGAATCAGTAGCATAGTCTAGATACTCATTTTAGCTTTGAAATCACACAAACAACTTAAGTAAAGGGGTGTTTGGATCAAGACTTGATTCTGTGTTCTTGTTGTTGTTTTGTTGTTATCTTGGTATGAGTATACTGCATTAGGTGATGTTAGTGTAGGTAAGTCACAAAAACCAGTCCTTTTTCAATTAAAAGTCAAAATGCAAGCTTGATCTCTCTTGTTCATTAACTGTTAAGGATTGTGGTTCCATGAGCTATCATTTCAGTTCATTAGTAGTTAGGATACATTAAATCAGTCTCAAATTAGTTTATTATATCATTTTAAGTAAGCTAGATTGAATCAAAATCCACCAAAGTCAAAATAGATGTTCATGTAAAAAGTCTAAAATTTCTCTCTTTGTCAGTTTTACCAATCTTGGGTGAATTTTCTTGATCTCATTGTTTAGAGTTAGCTTCTAATATTTTGGGTAATTGTTATTTGCCAGCTCTTGTTTCATGGACTATTTTTATTTTATTTTTAATATTTTTTTTAGTAGCTTAATGATGGCTTGAATCTACCTATTTGGCCATCTGCTCCCCTGCTCCAGGGAGATCTGTCCAACCCATCACCTTCACAAGCTCACTCTGAGCTTGTCTTGAGAGCTTATTGTTTGTCATTTGTACTCATGGGAAGCTTGTTGTACTGGCTAACTATATCTAAGCCTACATTGGACTTTTAAGCTTGTTCACACACCTTATTTGGCCTGCTAATTTGCCCTGATAGGCCTGTTTGGGTGATAAGGATTTGGAATTGCTTATTTGCTCTTAATAGCTTATTTCAGTGTGGTTTTTCAGTGTCATTTTGCTTATTTAGTTCACATTCGGTGTTCTTTAGTATAATTTAACTTTTGGAGGTTAGCTTGTAGCTTCTTAATAGCTTTTCTAGTTTTAAATTTCCATTGTGAGCTTCAATAAGCTTACTGTTGGAAAATAAGCTCTCCACAGAGCTTATTTGGTATTTATAAAAAAGTTGTCTTTTTAAAAAGTAATTATTTTTGTTGTTGTAGTGTGTTTGTAAAGTTAAAACCAAAAAAAGAAAAATAAAAAAGAAAAGTGACAGGAGTAGGATTTGAACCTGTGACCTTGTGGTTCTTTTGGCCAAAACCAAACATACCCCGTGCACCATCTCCCCCAAGGGTTCCTTAGTGTTTTTATTTTCCTTGGTAATTTATATAGTGGTCTTGGTTCCTTTTTGCTTATCAAGCTTATCAGCTTATTTTCAAGCTTATTTATAAGCTTTTCTTCATTTTTATATTTTTCTTAGCTTATTTATACTAATTAGTATTTTTATAAAAAGTTTCATAATTATTACTAGTCATATAGTATTTATAATAATTTAAATTAGTTTAAATACTTAATAATTAGTTTTAATTAATAATAAATAATTAAATAGTCTAAAATATAATTTTCTTTTTCCAATAATTTTCTTTTATCATTGAAATTCCAAAAATATAATTTTCATATCTGTAGGATTTTATTTGCTCACATCTCACGTTTTATTTTGTACGTTCGCGTTATTTTTAATTAAACGTTCGTTTTTAAGTTTTTAATCGTTTTTAGGTTATTTGCTTTCACGTTCTTGTTTTAATAGTTTGTTTAAGTCATTTCCTTTTATATTTCCTTAGTCTTACTCACTCAAACCCTTTTTTATTCAAAATCACCCGATCACAAACTCGTTTTAAATACCATTCACACCTCGTCAGGACTTAACGACCCGGGGAAACTCTATACTCCTTGGAGACTTGGCCCAAGCTGTTTGACCTAGTTGACCATTCACATTGGTTGATTTACGTTGACTGCTTTCGCCTAAGTCAGCAAAGCCTATGGTAGCTATTTAGTCGTGTTTGTGCAAATATTGAGTGAACTTAACCTTATTTGAGTGAATTGTGTGAATCATTTAAAATAATCCTTCGTGAGGTGTTTTGAGTTATGTGTCAATGCCTTTTTAGCAAATTAATAAATCCTGATAATACATCTTCATGATCACAAAACAAATTGAATTTTCTCGCTTGATTGCTTGAGGGCAAGCAATAGCTAAATGTGGAGGTGTTTGATAACGCTCTAATTATATATTCTTTGAGCATTATATTATATGTTTTATGATCATTTGGTGTGAACTTTTGGTACCTAATAGCATGAAATGAATGCAGGTTTACTATCGGATGCTCTTAAGCAAGATACATCACAAAGACCTACTATTTCATCACTTGAAGTAAATAAATAAGAAGTCTCCTATGTTAGCTTTTTATGCAAGCAAAGTGCGCCGGTTTCCAAGCTGTGTGCGCCGCACTTATCCTCTCGGTCAAAGGAAGTCAATAAGTAATATTTAATAAAAGTGCGCCGGTCTTATATCTGATGTGCGCCGTACTTCCTCTGCATTTATGAAACTTTGGCGCCAAGAAAATAACTAAGTGCGCCGTACTTACAATCGATGTGCGTCGTACTTCGCCTATCATTAAGCCTATAAATAGAGCTCATTTGCAAGCATTTGATCTCTCCACTCCATAACCAATTTCCACGAAGTTTAGATCAAAAGTGCTACGTGATCCTGAGCCATTGGCAGACGTGAACGGATCAGAACAGGGGTGTTATATACTTGTTGGTGTCGAACTCTTGGTTACTTGTGACACTTGTGTAATCCATTTGATCAATCCAATCCGTATGTCTCTTGTTTACTATTTAATCACTTCTGTGTTATGAACTCATTAGCCATGAGAGGCTAAACCTCTTGTGATTGCTTGGATATATGAATATAATAAAGCGACTTATGATTATGTTTTGATCTCTATCAATTTCAAGTTTATGTTGCAAACTATTTTATCTCTAGTCTTATTACGTTTGTCTATTGGAACTGGTTGAATTTAACGTGTTGGGATAGGTCGAAAGAACCAACTTGTTAAACGCAATTCTAGGAACTTGTCTGCGTTTCTAGCCTTTGAAAGGAGAAATCCACTTAGGAGAATTAATAATAATCTAGACTTGATATGGAATACTATTTCGAGAGAAATCACTTAATGGATAAACATGAATCTTGAATTGAACCTACGAATTATGAAATTGCTCTTTTGATGAAAATAGCTATATTATAAGTTGTGCTCCACTTCATTAACAAACTGAGATCAAACATAAACATTGTCACTAGATTATCTAAGCTATCCAAGCAATCATTCGTTTTAATATTTGAATTCCTCATATCGTTACTTGTCTTGTTTACTAATCATTTATACTTAATACGAACGAACTAAGTCCCTATGGATACGACCTGGTCTTACCTTAATCTAATACTACCAACGGGGGTTATACTTTACCCGTGTTTTTGGTTTATTAAAATCGGTGAAACTAGTATTATAAATTTAAAGCTTTCCTTACACATCAGGGTGTTTGGCACAACACTTGGTAATGATGAAGATGTGAATATGGTAAGAGAGGTTACAGATGTTGAAATAAAAAGTGCTATGTTTGACATTGGAGAGAATAAGGCACCTGGTCCTAATGGTTATACGTCAACATTCTATAAGAAAGCATGGCATGTTGTGGGACCTGATGTATGCTTGGCTATAAAGGCGTTCTTTCAAACTGGTAAATTGTTGGGTGAATTGAATGCTACATTGATATCATTGGTTCCTAAAGTAGCTCAACCTAGTAAAGTAACTGACTTTAGACCAATTGCATGTTGCAATGTGGTATATAAGTGTATAAGCAAAATTCTTACTAGGAGGATCAAAGATGGTTTGAATAAGCTGGTGGAATTAAATCAGAGTGCATTTATACAAGGAAGGCTAATACAAGATAATATTTTGATTACTCAGGAGCTCCTAAAAGGTTATAACAGAAAGAGTGGGTCAAAAAGGTGTTGTCTTAAGATAGACATTGCTAAAGCTTATGATACTGTGGAGTGGGACTTCCTTAAAAAGGTGTTGGGCAGGTTTGGTTTTCATAGCAAGATGATTCACTGGATTATGGTGTGTGTAACCACCGCAAAATTCTCAATTTGTGTGGATGGTGAAAGAAAGGGGTATTTCAATAGTGGAAGAGGATTGAGACAGGGAGATCCTATATCTCCTCACTTATTTACACTTGTGATGGAATTTTTCACTCTTTTGATGAAGAAGAACATACAACAAGGAGGGTACAAATATCACATGGGATGTAAAGAATTAAAGTTAACTTATCAGTGTTTTGCAGATGATTTACTTGTCTTGTGTCATGCTGATGTTTCTTCTATAACAGTGATCAAGAACACTTTAATGGAATTTAGTAAAGCTTCAGACCTCCATCCAAATATGAATAAAAGCACAACTTTTTTTGGCAATGTGGGAAGCTATGAGATGAGTAAAATCCTGGAAGTCTTACCATTCAGTGTGGGTAAACTTCCTGTAAAATACTTGGGAGTTCCTTTTGTCACAAAAGAATAGGTGCTAAGGAATGTAAACAGCTCATTGATAAAGTTAAGAATAGGGTGAATGATTGGAAGAACAAGTACCTATCATATGCAGGGAGGTTGCAATTGATTGCATCAATTTTAACTTCATTACATGTTTACCGGGCTGCTATATTTTTTCTTCCAAAGGCAGTGATATATGATATTGATAGAGTTCTGAAAGGTTTTCTATGGAGTAAAGGAGAGTTAAAAAGAGGGCAAGCTAAAGTTGCATGGAAGAATGTATGTACTCCTAAAAGTCAAGTTGGATTGGGCTTAAAGAATCTAGACATTTGGAATGAAGCATTATTGATCAAAAACCTATGGAGTATTGCTGCAGATAAGAATTCATTATAGGTTAAATGAGTCAATATGTTCAAACTCAAAGGGAGGAATATTTGGGATGTACAGAAAGATAACAGTGATAGCTGGATGTGGAAATCATTACTGGATTTAAGAGATAAGGTGAGAAATAGTGTTTGGAAGATAATTGGGGATGGAAAAGGTAAAAACATTCGGCATGACCAGTGGTGTAATGTAGGAGCTTTGAGCAATTTAATATCTAAAAGGGATGTGTATGATGCAAGATTGACTGAAAACATGACAGTTAGTGATATGGTGAATAATGGAGGATGGAGATGGCCTGAGGAATGGAGTGAAATGTTTCCTATGCTTAACAATATCCTTGTTCCTGATTTGAATCTAAACTATGTTGATAAAAGACCAAATGGAGAGACCAACAAGGTAATTTTGTGGATTTTACTACTAAACAAGCATGGATGAAGTTAAGTCATCAGCATGAGAATGTGGCATGGAATAAGATAGTCTGGTTCTCTCAAGGTAATCCAAGATTTTCATTTGTACTTTGGATGGCAACTAAAGCCAGATTGCAAACACAAGACATGATCATGAATTGGAATAGTAATAAGGATATGAAGTCCTCACAATGTAACAAGATTAATGACTCTCACAGGCATCTATTCTTTGAGTGTGACTTCTCAGAATACATATGGAGGGAGTTGACTAAGAAAATGGGAGACAATGCTATACCTTATAATTGGGAAAATGTGATAGATTACTACATAAACAGTCCACAAAACAACTCTATTAACAGTGTTCTTAAAAGGATAGTTCTTGCAACCACTGTTTATTACATTTGGAAAGAAAGAAATTCAAGACTATTTACTGGGGAAATGCAGAATAAAGAAGTGGTGTTGAAGATTATAGATGAAAATGTTAGACAGTAGCTATTGGGGTTAAAAGTTAAGAAGACTGCTAATGTGGAAAAAGTTGCTAGAGATTGGTTGGTTGAAATGCAGTATGTTTTGTTGAGAAAAAGTAAGAAAATGTGAATGTCTGGATTTGAATCATGCATCAGAGGTTTAAGGGGTGTTTTGGAACATCAAATATGTGCTGTGGGATGAGGATTAAAGTGGATTCAATGCTGAATTTCAAGTATATGGGTGGTTTAGCTGCTTATGTTACTGTTACATTGAAAATAAGGGGGTGTTTGGATCCTTGGTCAATAGAAGCAAAACTGTTATATGATTGCTTTCTATTATTAACAGGCCATTACAAATGTGAAGTACCTTGCACCTTGGAGTCTTAATTGTGTAACTGTACCTACTATAGATACATTGCCTCATCTAGTTTGGCCTTGGGAGGAAACTAGAATGCAATGTTGTCTATGTAGCAGGTCTATCACAATATGGATGTACCATAAAGTAGGACTTCCTTTTGTGAAGGGTAAATGGTCTTGGAGGGGAGTGTAAGTAGTGTGGAATTGAAAGTGGTGAAAGATGACACTTCATGGTCCATGCTTTACATTCCCATAGGAGGTATGGTTGGTCCTCACTGGAGGAGAGTGTTCCTAGGTATATGAAGCCATTCATAGAGATGGAAATGTAGTATAACTAGCAGAGCCCTTCAGTGGAGGGGTTATGGGTGCCTAGTGAAGCCACTAACTCTAATTGCCATGTTTATTGTGGATGTTGGGTGAGTGAGCATATCAATAGGGTAAGGTGGAAATGTAGCTAGATGGTAGGTGCAATTAAAGTGAATAAAGGGAGTTGAATGGTAATGATTGTGTTCTACTTATATACTCTGTTTCTGGCAGAGTTTAGTATCATCAGAGTTGTTTTGTAGTCTTGACAGATATCAGATAGAATGTACCATTGTTATGTCAGATGAGGGGTATGCCCCAAAATCTGTGATGATATCCTTATGTTGTACAAACAATTGGAAGTATTAATATAATTCACGTTTGCACCAAAAAAATATTGCGGCATCATATTAGTGTTGCAACTCTCAATGATTAATTACAGATAATATAGAGTACTCAACTAGGAACGAAAGCCACCCAATCAAGATACTTTGATATATTTTGATTATTATAGTGTATTAAATAGACTTACCATCAGGATCAACATGGCAGCAATATGAAGCGCATCTGAATTTTCCAAATATGAATTGCCAGGGGTGAGAGCTACTATTATACATTATGGCTTCTTGATATGCGAAAGTATCATTTTTCGGATTTGTGTCTCAACATCCAATGGTTTGTCACCTACTGGAACTTTTGTCACTCCGCGGGGCATCAACCAACGTCATGTCCAAAACTATATGTGAAAAGATTTTCAAGCATTTTGTTTATTTGAAAGGGCAAATGATTAAAAAAATGTATCATACTTGCCACCATTTCTTCTTGTGGATAGCGAACAAATTTTTTATCTTTTGTGGGTACTTTTATTTCCAATTCATCTTTTTTAGGGTATTTTGTGAAATTTTTGGACATTTTTGCCCCTCTTAGCTAATAGAATTTTTTTTTCGTGAAGGGCAAAATGTCACATGTTAGGAATACGTTTTTTCCTATAGAAGATTCGGTCACCCCAAGTATGTTAAAGCATTGTATAGCTCGTAGTATTTTATATAGTAGTTAATACGTAGTTTAGTTTAGTTAGTATTCGTGGTGTCGGGTCGGGTCTTTTACCCTCTATCAGCCCGCTCCACAGCCTACTAGAGGCACTCATCTCTTTGTAACTATAAATACCCTCTCCCACCAAGGGAGAAGGTTGGACCTTTCATTCGTTATACATTTCACTTGTTCTTTCTCTCTCTAAAAGGCTCCCATTTTCTCTCTCTAACTAATCTCTACTTTCTCATCTATTCGATCCATAAAACCACATGAACCAAACATGTATTATGATTATGTGTATCCTATAATTGGTATCAAGAGCCTTGGTTTCATCTTAGGGCCTTGGATTCACGAATTTTTGGTTGGTTTTGTGGTAGTACTTGGTTAGAATAGGTTTCTTGATAAAACACCTTGGTTTGATCTTTGTAGTGTTAAAGGATGTGTTTTGGTTGTACTTTTATGCTTACGAGTGTTGTAGTTACATAGTTTTTGAGTTGGAATAGTCATATCAGTCGTTGGTTTGGTGGTGTGAAAGATTTAGTAAAAGTTTCTAGCTATCGATTAAGTATTCTGCTTAGTTTTCTTGGTAGCGATTAAGTACAGTTGGTCAGCGATTAAATCGCAGCGATTAAGTACAGTTGGACAGCGACTAGTTTGGATTGTAGTGGACAGCGATAAACTAATTCCAGCTATTAGCTTTTTAGCGATTAACTGGTTTTAGCGATTACTTTTCATAGCGGCTATCTCTCACCAGCGATTAAACTCTGTCTGCGTTTAACTAAATTCAGCGATTAGCTTTTAAGCGATTAACTGGTTTAGCGATTACCTTGGATCAGTGATTAACTTTGGGCCAGCGTTTATCTTTGGATAGCGATTAAGTGTGATTCAGCGATTAACTTTTGGACTTGTGGTGTTTTTTTTGTGATTTGCTAAGTTTGAGATTACTTTAATTAGTTGACTACTTGTGCTTTGGGAAACGTTGTAACTTAAGTCGTTTCGATTAATTTGAGTATGGTTTGACGTTGTAAGTTATTACTTACGGCTTGACTTATCACAATCGAAAAGATTGTTACTTGATTTGTCTCAACTTGATTTCTAGCACAAAGTGTGACTTATTTAAGTTCTCATTCTAAGTTTTTATTGCATACCTCATCTTTCGGTTTTCTCTGTTGACTTTAGTAAAATCCAGAGAAAGAATCTATTTTTCGGTTTAAGTCACGAGTTGTAAAATCTCGTTAAAGACGACACCATGACCACTACGGCTTCTATTGATGATATCCAAGCTGTTGGGTCTGATACTCGACCTCCCATGCTCGACATAACTGACTATGAGTCATGGTCTCAAAGAATTCGTATGTATTGTCAGGGCAAAGAAAATGGGGAGAACATTCTGTGATCGATTGATGAAGGGCCATTTCAGATGGGTACTACCAGGGATGTTATCTCCACCAGTGAAGATGGAACAGTCACCTTTGGAATTGACAGACCTCGTACTTACAATGATCTTAACGAAGCTGAAAAGAAACGCTATGATGCTGATATTCGAGCTTCCAACATTGTGATACAAGGGTTACCCAAGGACATCTACAAACTGATTAACTTCAACACTGAAGCCAAAGCCGTTTGGGACAATGTCAAAATGCTGTTGGCTGGTTCAGAACTTACCAAAGAAGATCGTGAATCTCAGTTGTATGATGAATTCGAGCACTTCAAAATGAAACCCGGTGAAAGCATCAATGACTACTATGTCAGATTCCACAAGCTTGTGAATGACATGAGAATGATCAGAATGACAATGCCCAACATCCAACTCAACTCAAAGTTTGTCAACAATATGTCACCAGAATGGGATCGGTTTGTCACAGCTGTGAAGTTAAACAAAGGACTCAGAAACACCAACTATGAACAACTCTATGCTTACCTGCAACAACATGAGAAACATGCCATGTATGATCGTCAGCTGAGAGAAAAATTCCATCCCTCAAATGATCCTCTTGCTCTAATCTCCAGTGTTCAGGGACTAAACCAATCCTCAATTGACTCAATCAATCATCCTACTGCTCAAGCAACACAGAATCAATCTTCCCTTAGTCAAACATCCATGCAATCATCAAGTGTCAAAACTAATCAACAAGACTCTGGGAACTCTCACATTGACAAAAGGATTGATAATCTCTCCAACCAAGTCTCACTGTTGGTTCAACACTTCAGGAATACACTTCCTCAAACCAACAACCAACTCAGAACCTCGTCTAACCCACGTAATCTTGCTGTTGTGGAAGATGGGCGTGTTGTGGTTCAACGAAGGCAAAATGTCTGGGGAAATGCTCAGAATAGGGTGGGGAATGGTAATAAAGGGCAAGGAAGACAACCCAAGTGCTACAACTGTGGTGGGTTAGGTCATATAGCAAGGAACTGCACTCAACCAAAACGTCCTCAGAACTCGGATTACTTCAAGGATAAGATGTTGTTGATGCAAGCACAAGAGAATGGAGTTTCGCTGGATGAGGAGCAACTGCTGTTTCTTGCGGGTGATGAGGGGAATTCTTTTGATGCCGATGTGGATGATCAACCAGTTCAGGATCTTGCTCTCAACGACCCAAACATCTTCCAGGCTGAAGATTGTGATGCCTTTGATTCTGATGTTGATGATGAGCCTACTGCACAGACCCTCTTCATGGCCAATCTTTCATCTGTAGTCACATCGCCACAACAATCGGATTCTCCCAAATCATCCATCATTTCTGAGGTACTCAAATTGTATGACACATATGAAACATGTGATGTTCCAAATATTCTCAATGAAATACATCAGACTAGTGTTGTCACGCCAGATGATGTTGATTTGAAAAACAACTATGTTTCCTCAAAACAACAACATGTGGATAACAGCAAAGAATCTGATGAACCTAATAGAGCATCTTTCGATACATATGCTGATAATGTGATGCACAAACAAAGGAATCATAACGAAGTAAAACACACAGACATTGTTGATTCAAATTCTGCT